>OMLM01000109.1:58997-70526 GCA_900302695.1 Helostoma temminkii | reverse complement strand
ACACCTTGGCTTTCTCCAAATCATCAATTTTCCATTTGGCTACTGCAGCATGATTCTCCTCCAGTAGATGGCGGAGTTCGTTCAGCTCAACATCTCTGCGCTCTCTGTCCTGTCAGCAAAAGACACACATCACTATAGATGTACTGTATAACATATAATACACCTATACTTAAACAACAATCTACTGTGTGTTTCCCTAAAAAGCTGCTTATTTTATTTTGTACAGATCTGGTCTGCATTCTCACAAAGAACAACCTAACAACAATAACACACGTGTATCTTCATGTACCCTGTATTAAAATAATTTCAGATGACTAACGTGGTATTGTTCATGAGCAGATCTCACCTTTAACTCAAGGCTTTCCAGCACTTTCTCCTTTCTCTCTCTTTCCAGTTTTTCCTGCTCTTCTTTCTCTGCTTGCAGCCGTGCCTCCTCTTTAAGGCAAAACCACAAAATGTATGCAGTGCAACAATATGTCCTAAAACTATAAGAATCTGTTTAATTCAAAAAAGGTCAAAAAAGAAGAGATAGGTTTCCTGCAGGCATTTACCTTCCTCTTGCAGCCTCCTCTCCTCCTCCTCTTGCTGCTGCTTCAACTTCTGAGCTTTAGACAGTTTACCACCCTTTGTGGACGACTTCACACACAAGCAAAACATCACAAACGAGTGTTTCATGGGTTCAGCTCACTAGTGTATCTATTCGGTAGTAATTGTATTGCTGAGGACAAGGTGAACGGACACTGGCTGAGTATAGCATAGTAGAATAGTTGGGTGAGGGTGGTATATTCTACACCTGACTACATTTATCAATATGTAAAATCAAAATAAAAACATAAAAGAGTGAATGTACTGACTGCCTCTTGTTCATACCTTTCTTTTCTTGGGTGGCTACCATTCACAAGAGAAAGCAGAGAGAAAGTTAAAGAATGGCATGGTTTAAATCATAAATTCAGTGTGCTGTGCTGCAATGTAGCACCGTTTGCTACACTATAAGTTACAATGTTATCTTTAGCCTTTTCTATGCTTTGTTTACTATTAGTCATTGCTGTTAGCTTTAGTTAGATAAATAGTATATAACTAGGTTTAAATTATGCAGTTAAAACCGTAAACGGGCTCAGTTTATTCGACATAAAGGGAAAAACACTCACCATGATGATAGTGGAAAAACTCTACAGCGTTCAAGTAACCATGGAAACATGGACGCATGCGTGGTTGTGTGTTTGTATTTGCGACATAAGGCAGTGACTTACGGCTATGTGTACAACTGCACGTCTGTCCTGTTTTCAAAGGAAGGACAAACAGCAAAGGAGACGTTTCTAAATTATTGCCCGAGTAAATCTAAACATCAGAATAACACCTGTAACTGTGAGTAGAGAGTTTAATACGGTTTTTCGCAAAGTTTGCATAGTGGTAAATGTTGTGGGTTTAATGCTAGCTAATAAGCTAGCTGTTTAGGTGAAGACAGCTAGCTAATTCTATTGTTGAACTGTATTCTGTCTTATTACTTTGTGGAAGGTATTTCTGTCATTCTTCTCGAATATTAACAAACAGTTTGACTTTTTTAATACCTGGTGTCGTTTCAGAATTGCGAAGATTCTGCCTTGTTTCTGACATGGCCAACCCTTTAAGGGGTGAGGTTATCAGACTTTATAAAAATGTAAGTGAATTAGCGAACGGACACACATGGTTCTGCTGTGTTATGCACTGAAAGTGGTTTCAATCTGTTTGTCGTCTTCCTTAAGCTGCTGTATCTTGGCCGTGACTACCCCCAGGGATTTACGTATTTCAGACAGCGCCTGAAATCAGCCTTCATGAAAAATAAAGACGTGACAGACCCTGAGAAGATCAAGAAGCTGGTGGACCGTGGAGACTTTGTCATCAAGGAACTAGAGGCTCTCTATTTCCTTAGGAAATACCGAGCCATGAAGCAGCGGTATTACGAGCCAGATAAATAATAATACCACACACCGACAGAAATGGTCCTTCTGACTCTGAAACCAAATACAAGATGTAACCAATGTCAATATATATTTTATTAAATTGTGCAACAGTGTGTTATTTCCTCATACATGCTTGAATTAATGAGATGCAGTACACATTACATTGCATAAATATAAATGGTTAAACTTAAAATAAAGTGGGCTCTCCTTACAAGGGAAATGCAGAACCCTTGTGTGAGTGCCAGAAAGACAATGAAATGAAATCTGTTGCATAAAGTAACTGTATCATTATTATTACTATTATAAAAGCTGTTCTTTCTCCAGACGAATTGTTGGGCCCAGCAAATGTTTAGGTTACAGTAACATTTCTTTGGGTTAATTGATCCCCGATAAAATTTAAAATCAGTGTTGACATCATAAAGACTGTTAGAGACATTTGTATATCAGAAGCTGAGGTATCATTATATTGTACAATGAAAGACGATCAGAGATGGTGAAGTGTGTTCTGTATTTCACTGTATATTTGTAAATACGCTGTCAAATTTCAGTGAAATTTTATTGTATCAATAAATGGTGCAAATGTACATATTTTTTAAAACAGCAATGTCATAACACATATAATAAAGTACAGTCATTTTTGTCTTTGTATTATGTATTTACATATGTTTTTTTTTCTTTATGTAAAAGCATAAACGTACAGGAAATGTAGCAATTTTGCTAAACTTCTTCCCTGCTCATTAAGCAATCGCATGACTCAAGATTTAGTACAAAATCAAGGTCATCAGGTCATTGACACGATAGGCCTGTCTTTATGACAAGTTGAAAATTATTTTTTAATATATATAAGTTAATATGCAAACCTAAAAATGCTTATCTGAATTTTCACTTTTGTTTTAACTGTTTAGTCTTATGATAAATGTCAAAACGACAAGGCAATCTGGAAGCATCTGAGAAACCTGAGTTACTGACAATGCCTTGGTTGTTTTTTATAGTTGTTTTGGATAATACATTTTAATGAAATAAAACATTTTAGGTAGTAATATCCCTCACCAAAAGATTATAGATTCACAGTGCTGTTTTGATGTCAAAATAATCGTATGCTGCTGTTTGAAACCTTCACTTTTATCCTTCCACACTAGATATTTTTCTGGTAACACTGTTGCTCATTTGTATTAAGAGACAAAAACTTAATGTACAATTTTAGTTACATTTGGTAACTATGTTGTATGTTGGAATGTTGGAATGCTGCTTTTTTGTTAACTCATTTCAACTTCACAAAAAGTCTGAATTTGTGTTGCTTTTTCCCTTTTCTGTGTGTGGTTGAGATTTTCCGTTTCTGTGTTGTTTCTGTTCTGTATCTTTCTCATGACCTGATGATAGAAGAGCACAAATCCAAAGTTAGTAGCTGTTATTACTAGATAACTTTTGATATTGTTTCTCTTCTGTAGTACATACTTTGCCTTTGAAAAACATGAAAAGATGATAGGAAGTTGTATCTTCTTTCATTAATGTGAGGCCCTTGTCTGTTCTCTCCGACCAGCCTCCTGAAATTTACAAAGCAATTTACAAGATGGACAATAAAAATTATTTTTACAATTAGTTTTTCATAAATGTGTTTATCTGCTTACCTGTTAACAGGCTTACTATAAGTCCCACAGCAATAGTTGTTAAAGTACCGATGGCACTAAAGTAAAGGTAGGAGGGGGATTGCCAGTTATCTGCCAGAAAGTGTCTGTGATGGAAGACAATTGTTAGATTATTATAGGGATTAGGGATTGATTCAGGATTGGTTTACCTAAACATACACATTTTTTCAAGCTTTTCTGGCTCCCATTTTGGTAGTCTTAACCCCTTGTCAATTTAGCATAACCTTTGACCTATGTTAAAGAAGCCTTTGAATATGTTATACAACCAAATAAACTTTTATTTATGTTTAGTGTATATATAAAGTGCATGTGTGTATAAAGTGTAAGTATAATGTAAAGCAAAATGTATCTTCAGAATATATTTTTTGTTTTTGTCATGCTACCAATGAGGTTTATATTATAACCAACTCAGTCCTGAGTGAAAGCTTTTAGCAAGTAATGAACCATGAAATGTGCTGACGTGCTGACATTTATAATCCCAGAAGAACAATGAATTCCTTTTAAGATATCACAAAAAGTGATTACAATTTTTGCTGTGGGTAACATGAATGCATACACCACACTACA
Source organism: Helostoma temminkii (assembly GCA_900302695.1). Classification (NCBI taxonomy): domain Eukaryota; kingdom Metazoa; phylum Chordata; class Actinopteri; order Anabantiformes; family Helostomatidae; genus Helostoma; species Helostoma temminkii. Next base: position 66,373 of record OMLM01000109.1, on the reverse strand, counting down.
GCAATCAGTCTAATAGTTAATAATTCAAAATGTAAGTAAAATAAACAGAGTATTCTTCCTATATATACAGACCTACCACATTTTGTGGACCTCCACCTGGCCATGCTGCTTTTATGGCTATCTAGCATCATCACTTGCTTTGTGGATGTTGTAACAGTTTCACTGTGCTGTCATGTAGGAATTACTGTTATCACAGCCAGTTCTGTACTCACAAGGCATCACTGTTCTGTACTGGGGCTGTGGTGATAAAGGTTAGTTGTGTCGGCAGAGCCAGGGAGGTCAAGTTAAGGCTGTCTCCAGTAGTGAAGTTACAGCCCTCAGTCACTAGTGGCAGAGGTCGGGTCATATCTGGAGGAGGAGGGGACATCAAGGCTCCAAGGCACATACACAGGGACACAAGCAACCCTGACACAAGACCCGACAAACCTCCCTACAAAAAATATTACATACAATTTCATGAAACTTAAAATCAAATAAAATGTAGGACTCAGAAAGAGGTGTCTCGTAAGTGACACTCTCATTCAAAATTGACAAGGTTCAGGTTAACTCTGACAGTTAAACAAGAATGTTTTGCTTATTTATTCTTGCATGTTAAAGGGCACAGAGACAAACCATTTTTTGTTTAATACTAGCATATGTTAAAATACTTGCACTAGAAAAAATAGGAGGTGTAGTTACATGAGGACAAGCTTACTTTGGAGTTGGCAAATGGACAGAGGATACCCATCATGAACAGACCAAGTAAAGGACCCCCAGTGAGACTACCAATAATGACGGTTGTCTGTTGATAGAAGCACACATCAACAGTTACGCTTCAGAAACACAATACGATGATGGTATGTTGAAGCACTACACTGCATGTAATAATTAGAACTGTGCATTTATCATTGATGAGATGCATGAGATTGTACAACACCACTGACTAAGATGCTATAAATATCTGTAACATCTTATTTCAGCTTGTGTAAGGACCACCAAAATTTTATCAGTTTATCATTATCCCAAAACTTATGTTCAGTGGCAGCTGGACATGTTTTTAGTTCTTTAAGATGTTTCATCTTTTATCCAGAAGGCTTTATCAGCTCTGACTGAATGGCTGGAGTATCAGGCTACCCCATGACCTGCATGACTAAAAACCTTCACAGATAATCGGTTCATCACTGAGTCCAAAGTGACAGTTGTGCTAAGTTTAAAGAAAGTTCTTCAAAGCGTTTTTTCACGTATGGCATTCATAAGAATTGTCCGAAAGAACCTGGTGAACAAAAAGTCAGTGTGACTTTGACCTTTGACCTTTGGCCTCCAAAATTTTATCAGTTCATCGTTGAGTCTAAGTTGATTTGAAGGAATTGTGTTCACAAAGATTCAGTGGCCTTATGAATGGATGTAAGGATAACCTGGCCGTGGCTATCACCAGCGCAGAAACATGAAAATGTTTTAAGATAAATAATAAATATAAACCCCATTTCCAGGAAAGTTGGGAGTTTTTCAAAAATGCTATAAAGCTAAAATCAATTCACTTGAACCTGTATTTATCTGACAGAAGTCAGATTAATATTTTTACTGCACTTTACAAAAAGTCTTTTCTAGACTTGGGGTTTGGACATCATTCCTAAATTTGTGATACTTGTGTATTAGCAGATATATCAACCCTACCTGCATCAAACCTCCCATGATAGAGGCTATTCCAGCAATGGAAATGGATAAAAGCCCATATAAGAAACCTGGAAACACAGTTATTTGAAATGAGAAATTCAGCGAGATCTTAATCCTAGTTAGCAGACTCGCAGCTTCAGTTACACCAGTGCTCGACTGAAGAATCATTCAGCTGACATACAGCATACATGCTGAACAAAGACTTACTTAGTCCTTTAGAGAGCCACAACAGGTGTTTCTCTGACATGTTAGTGTATGGTTTGATCAGGTCTTCTACTGTCACTGCAGCCAGAGCATTAATGCTGGTAGACACTGTGCTGGGGTTGAAAAGACAACAAAAAATCATTTTAAAAAACTGCCAAGAACCATTAGTGTATGTTTAGTTTTAATTTTCAGCAGTCAGTGCCCCCTACTGCATATGCATAATTAGAATCATTACTAATCAATAACAAAAACAGTGTATGGTGTTGAGAATGGAGCTATGCAGTCATGGCTCTGTGCACACATTCTGCCTAGAAAAGAGTTTAAAATTCAAAGTTGGATCTGAAGAATATAATAAATTAATGACATTAATAAAAATATTGAAAGTGCTGTAGAGAATTAATGTGCAGTATACCTTAAAGAGCCGCTATAAACTGCTGCAAAAAATAGCCCAGGAAGACCAGGAGAGCCTGTTAAAATGTCTGTCACTAAATATGGCATCAGCTGTAGACAAAGGGTGACAGGGAATACACAGATCAGTCACAACATATTGGTGTTTTTGATGTTATAATGTAAAGGGGAATAATTAATGCAAACCATGATTAACAGGTGTCCGAAGACATAGTGTGATGCAGCTTGCTGTGTTTGGGGCTGTGTATCTGTATGTGGAGTGTCCATGCTGACCCCTGTCCACCCCAAAACTGTAGCTGATTTGTAGCTGACAACAGTGGTGCAAAGTAACTAAGTACATTTACTGATACTGGTGCTGTACTAATGTACAATTTTCAGGTATTCTACTTAAATTTTCTGCAACTTATTGTCAACATTTCAAAAACAAATATTGTACTTTTAGTAGTTACTGGTTCCTTTTTCCAAATTCAGATTAATATGTTTCTGTATGTATCTTGTGACTAAGCAGCACACTCTGCACCTGATCAGGAGCAGAGACCAGTCCAGTTTTCCATGGGTCACAGTCCTTATAGATTGAGTAGAGACATATTCCTGAAAACACTGAACACACCAGGAAGAAACACAGACCTAACATGTTGATGAACACGGCTCTGAAAAAGAAAGAAACCAACCAGAGAAACAATATAACCAGGAGTGTCTGGAAAGTGAGTCATGGCAAGTGGACTTGGATGAGTAGTGAAAAGTTTGGACCTAATAAAGAAAAGTCCAGTTGCCACGACTGAACATCAAAATAACCTCACCAAGATGACACAACACATACAACCAGGAGTAAAACATGTGGTCAGAAACATAAAGTAGAAAAGTAGAAAAACATAGCATAGAAAGCAGGATAAACAGAATAAGTTCTGACTATATGCTGATGATGTCATTGTATTTATGTGAAACTGTAGCCTGAAATTCCCAAATTTAAAGTCTGCTTTTCTCAAAAATAAATATATTCCAACCATTACACAAACAAAATCCAGTGTTACAGTAAATGTGACTCACACTCTGGCTTGAGTGACGCTTTTGCAGGAAATGTATCGCTGAACTTGGGACTGGCTGGTCCCATAGAGAGATAACCAGGCAGCAGTCCCTCCAATTATTATGGTCCAAAAAGTGTGTCTCCTCATAGGATTTATGTCAAAGCTGATGAAACACAGAAAGTGGATTGTTTCCACTTCACTAAACAAAACACTGTATTTGAAAGTTGCCAAAGCATGGTGTTCTATAGTCATATAATTATTGACTTGCTATTCCTAAAAATTAACATTTATTGTCAAAGGTGATGCAAGATACAGAACTGAACTGGTTAATTCCTCTTTCTCTGGCCTTGCAAGTTAACATGGTGATTCTTTTCCAAACTCACTCCAAAAAGTTGAGTCTCCCTCCTTGTTGTGAATCTGAGATAATGGTGCCAAATCCTCCTTGTAAGATCACAGATTTGATAATTACAGACAAGTAGCCTGCAAGCATTATTGCAATCTAAAAGTAAAAATTGGAGACATACTTGATTTGGTTAGAATTTCTGTGCTTGATATTTGACTAATATTTAGCTGAAATTTAATCATGTATCACTTCCAACTGAGACACATAATATTATTAATATTTCTCTGTTGATAGCGATTCATACTATGAAGTCAAATTAAACATTGCTGAGCTGTTATATCACACATGCAAATGGTTGAGTATTTTCCTATTGAGAAACCTACCTGAAAGACATCAGTCCACACCACTGCCTTCAGTCCACCCTGTCACAATGTAGATCATTGTAGATGATTTTTTTTTTCTTTTGGACTAAATGCATTTACACTCATTTTTATCAGTCATATACATTATGACTGAAATCAGCATTTTTTCCAGCATTTGTTGTAATTTAAGTACTGTTGAACTAATTTCATAGAATAAAACATTTAATCACTAACCAATGTGCAGTAAAGAGTGCAGACCATGCCTCCTGAAATAATTCCACCCCACAGATCCATCCCAGTAACTGGAGATAGAGACAGACAATCGCATAACATTCACTTTATCATGAATTAACTAGTAGTTGTCAGCAGGGTGGTGCAGGAACCTGACTGACCAGTGCGGACTAATAAAAACAGACATACCTAGATTTAAAGCTAGAGCTGGGCCATAAATGATGATTCCAGTGTAGAGAATCTATGACAGAAAAAAGAGACAGGGAATATTAATATAAATCAGCCTCAAATCAAAAGACTTATATTATATGTTGACTGGAACCTTACTCACCGTCTGAATCATGAAGAGCACAGTTCCCAGCAGACGGGCTGCTCTGTTAAAACGCAGCTCAAGATACTGGGAAGAGACACCACAGAAAATGTCGGACATTGTAACACATTTACTACATGTAAATCACCACTCTTTATTTATATAACATGAGATTTGTTGCTTTTAGTACATTTACAAGTACTTAGTATGTAAGTACAGTATATTAATTTGTTTCAGAAACTCTACTTACTATGCTAAAAAGCTAAATGTCTTAAGTAATAACACATAACAGGATATCCTTCATGGTGTATTGTCCTACATTGAAAATGTTTGAAGTACATCATGCTAATACTTAATTGCTTGTACTTATAGTGCAGTATTGCTACACTTTTAGCAGAATGGAGCCAAACTCACACAACCTGTGTAAATATTTCTTTATCTGACTCTAATTCATAAAACCAATAGTGTTTGCAGTGTTCAGTACTAGTGTTTATTACTTGTTGACAAAGAAGATTGGCCTTTTTGTGCTTACAGAAAAAAACAACAGCAGACAAATATCATATTTCATAGGTGAACAACAAGGGATGCAGAATATTATTATTATACCACAGCAGATATAATCTGAAAACAAATCCATATTCACCTCATATGTGCTGGTGAGGGATAGTCTGTAGAAAACTGGGAGAAAGACCTCAGACGTGATCATTATCGTCAATACATAAGCAACACTGAAAAATGCAAAGATGGCTCCAAAGCAGTATACCTACAGATAGAGGGATGTTTCCAGTTAGTTGAAATGGACAAAAACTAACTAAAGCTAACTAACTAAGCATTCTATGGCTGCATCCACAGCCAGTATAGACTGTATAAAGTTAACATCTTTTCTTTGAATGCTAAAAATTTAAATATAATTATTTTAAGATGTTATTTGTGTGGTGTTATCTATATCTTGTAACATACTTATTTATATATACTTATTTATATCATGTTTTTTAATAGTGAGTAATAATTTGGTAATTCAAACCAGGAATTTGCAATTTTTTTTTTAATGTCACGCACCAGTTTTTCTGCTTTTGCTGTATTAAGGTACCAATACTGAACTCAGTGACTTATAGTCCAAAGATGGGAGCTTACAGAAAACATGTTAAACTGCACCTAAAGGTACTGAAAAATAGTCATAGTAATGACTTTTGTAGACAGTTACTTGCATTGGTTCAAACATCTACATGATCTACATCTACTTTTCGCGGTTACTGAGTTTCTCAACATTGTCAGTGGGCCACTCGACCTGCGTAATCTGCTCTGTTTCAGGACATGTGTCTAATGTGCAGCAAGACACCTCATCCAAAAACAAGGGAAACAGCAGTTAGTGACTACCTTACCTCAGCTGGATTGCCCAGCAATGTGGTGGATGACATGAAGCTGGCAGTTAGGGACATGGAGACAGGAAGGACTCCCAGGTTGCGTCCCCCAGTTAGGAAATCCTTGGAGGTCCCTTTGCCCCTGTTGACCCAGGTGTAGTAGACCCCAATGCCAGCAGATACCACCAGCATAAGAGCAAACACCACATAGTCTGCTACCACCAAGGAGCCAGCTAGAGTGTCCTCTGACATTTTAGAGTTTTCTGATCAGTTTGTCGCTTTGCACTGACAGTCCTTTGCACTCAATGGACCTCCTCCTGCATCACCTTCCAATATCACACTGGGTCGTAGGAAAACAAACAAAGCTTTTGCTTACAGTGTGTGTGTTACTGAGTTCCCTGTTCTATTTACATAACCCCCCCACACACCTTAGGTACTAATTATCTAGAATGTAGCAGTGTGGCAGCTGGACTTGTTTCAAATTCCTGTATTAAGTTTTTAAGATGTTTCACCTACCATCCAGAAGGCTTTATCGATTCTGACTAACTGACTGGAGAAGCAGGTTTATAAACCCTGTTGAGTCAGCAAGTTGTTAACACTCTGAGGGTCACCTGTGTTTTGTTGTTCCTCCTGGTTCTGTGATCACCTTAAACCAAGTGTGAACGACTGTGACCCTGGTTAAACAGAGGAGAGGGCCTAAGGAATAATCTATCACAGATTTACAATGCAATGTGTACAAGGAGTCAAGCTTCAGCAGCTGAAATTGGGCAGATATTTATGGGGTGCAGAATGTAAAAAGAGCACTAGTTTTCTCACATTTAACTAAATGATACAACACATTTTCTCACATTTAGCTAAATGTGACAAAGTCTAAATGTAAATGTTAAATGTAAATGGTGAGTTAAGTAGGTTTGAATGGAATTTTTCTGTTGCACCAGTGAACGTAACTTATAAACGACGCCTAGCTAGTAAAGTTAGCTAACTGTAATTGCCTGGTGCAACAAAAAAATTCCATTCAAACCTATTAAATCACGCAGCCCGCACACCTGCTGTAACGGCCCGTTCAAGCTCCGCTAACGGGAGGGACCCGGAGCTGACGGCCATTACTTGATTCATTTGACTTTAGCCTTCCCTCCAGTATTATCCACCGATCCAGAGTCAGATGTGGGCGGAGCTGTGTTTGAGTCCGCACTACTGATCTGAGATCAGCATCGTGAGCGCTGTTTGAGGGTAGGTTGTGTAGGCTGTTTGTAAACTTCATGAATATTTAGTTTACACTCGGCGAACATTTAACATTTAACATTTACATTTACATTTATATTTAACATTTACATTTAACATTTACATTTAACATTTACATTTAACATTTAACATTTAGGGCCCTGCGATAAACTGGCGACCTGTCCAGGGTGTACCCTGCCTCTCGCCCGTAAGCTGGCTGGGATAGGCTCCAGCACTCCCGTGACCCCTGCGGGGACT
>OMLM01000109.1:48428-58787 GCA_900302695.1 Helostoma temminkii | reverse complement strand
GGAGGGACCCGGAGCTGACGGCCATTACTTGCTTCATTTGACTTCAGCCTTCCCTCCAGTATTATCCACCGATCCAGAGTCAGATGTGGGCGGGGCTGTGCACGCTGTTTGATATGTTTGAGTCCGCACTACTGATCTGAGATCAGCATCGTGAGCGCTGTTTGAGGGTAGGTTGTGTAGGCTGTTTGTAAACTTCATGAATATTTAGTTTACACTCGGCGAACATTTAACATTTAACATTTACATTTACATTTATATTTAACATTTAACATTTAACATTTAACATTTATATTTAACATTTAGATTTAACATTTATATTTAACATTTACATTTACATTTATATTTAACATTTACATTTAACATTTACATTTAACATTTAGATTTAACATTTACATTTAACATTTACATTTACATTTACATTTACATTTACGTTTACATTTAACATTTACATTTACATTTACATTTACATTTACATTTACGTTTACATTTAACATTTATATTTATATTTAACATTTAGATTTAACATTTACATTTAACATTTACGTTTAACATTTACATTTAACATTTAACATTTACATTTACATTTATATTTAACATTTACATTTACATTTACATTTACATTTAAGATTTACATTTAGACTTTGTCACATTTAGCTAAATGTGAGAAAATGTGTTGTGTCATTTAGTTAAATGTGAGAAAACTAGTTATAAGTGCTCTTTTTACATTCGGCACCCCATAGCAGGGTGCATCAACTAGATTTGTGAAAGTGAATGTTTTACCGCTAAATAATCTCCAGTTTCTTTTATGGTTAAAAAGCAGAACCTACACTTTTAAAAGAAGATATATTTCAGATATTTCTAACGTGCTTTCAGACTACAACATTACCTCAGATGGGTGGAGAGAATGGAGGGGGGCTCAGTATTTTTTTAACAGTCAGTCTATGGCCATGGACGAAGCTCGTCACTTCTGCCAACAGAGGCATAGTGACTTGGTAACTATCAACAGTGAAGCCGAAAGTGTCTTCTTATGGAAACAGGTGAGCGGTGCCATTTATACTACATTACTGGGGCACATACAGAAAAAAAAGTACTCATTTTTGCCATATGCCTCCATCTGTGTGTGTAGATACACCAAAGTTATGGGGCTTACTGGATAGGCCTGACCGTAGACTTTGACCAAACATTTGCGTGAGTATGAATTAAATAAAAAATGCTGAATTAAAAGCAAATAATGAAGGATGCACTGATCTTAATATTGGATATAGGCCCCAGTGTTGCCTTAAAAGCTTAATCAATATCAGAATGACATAGAGACAGAGAGAGACTTGCAGCATACCTGTAGACTTACACAACAACAACACGGAAGGGGCCATAGAATCAGCTACAGGTACATTATTTTACACTGACTATGCCAACAAGTTTTGGGTAAAGAAAATCTTGCAATCTTGTACTGCAAAACACAAAAAAAGAATCCGTCAGCAGACCTAATGAAAGCATCATGCCAAGTTCCTGCAGCTGAACAAAATGAGACAATAAGACCATGCAGTTAACTTTGGCAGATGTGCTGCAAAAACGTAGGAAACTTCTTATTTTCATTTTCAGCTGTGATATATATATATATATATATACACATATGTCTTACATAAACTTCCGACAAGGTTGGAAGAATCAGTGTGCTGCAAATTGTGCCTCGGAGAATATTATGTTGTCCTGAATGTAATTATACTAATAATGTTTCATACTGTTACCTAATGCAAGGTTTACCTTTATGGTTTCATGTGAAATCCATTCGCACATCACACCCACACACTTCAATATAATTTTCACTAAATAATATTAATGACCTCACAATCTAGCCACGCAACATATTTACTGTGAGTCAAACATTCACTCTATTTTTACTTCTGTTTTGGATTTTACCAATATTAAATTTAACAACCTTTTTTTAAACACTGGGCAAGAGTTTACTGTTTATAACAATTTTTATAGGAACAGGTGCCTGCTGCATCCAGTAAGACTATTGTTGATGTCAGCCGCAAAAAACAGAAGTAAACAAAAGTAACTTAAAAAATGTGCATCACAGGGTTGTCACACATATTACAACTACTACTATAAAAATATTTGCTTATGTATTTATTTAAACAAAATTTGTTTGAGTCAACTACATTATTCAGTGCTTTTAAGGTTTAATTGCAACTGATATCATTGTGTCACCACAAGGTGGATGGACGGTTCACCAGTCGTATTTCAAAGATGGGATGAAGATCAACCTAATTTCATGAATAATGATGAGAATTGTGCTGTCATGACAACTTCTATGGGTGAGTAACTTGAATTGGATGTTTTCATGTAATGCATTTAGTAAGGAATAAACTGAATATTCTATTTTAAATACAGTCGCAAACTTGTGCATTTTTGATTCACAGGGTTTTGGCATGATTATAACTGTGGCTATGAGCACAAATCTATTTGTAAACGCAGTGGCTCACCACCTGTCAACACCACTGTAGCACCAACAGTTACTCCAACAGGCAGCTGTCCAGATACCTGGAAAAGATTTAAGTCAAAGGTCAGAGGTCACTTTAAGTTTACTAATTACAATATTTGTTTGGAATATTACAAAAAGCTGTCACTTTTCACCTATAGTGTTACAGCATCAATAGAAGCCAGAAGGTGAATTGGGAGGAAGCGAGGACACAATGCAAAGCAAAGGGAGGAAATCTAGCCTCAATTTCCTCAAGACACGTGCAAGGTTCGTTTTATGGTTTTCAGAGAAATCCCTATCCCTTTTTTATTAAAATATACTTTTAGCAGAATGTCAAAACAGAGCCAACCAGAGATTATTATTACCTCTTTATATATGTCCTGTGTTTACAGGACTTATTTTAGGCTACTGCAAACTGTGATTATTACTGTGTGTGGACATTCTGCAGAGACAGCACTATTACTATTTTATTTATTTATTCTATCATTGTTTTGTAGCAGATGCAGTAAACCTTAAAAACATTTAATAGATTTTAATTTCAGTTCTAATCATCCAACCCTGTCTCCTAAAAAATACACATGCACACTGTATCAGGTGCTGTCTTAACTTGTGTATAGTGACTTGAAAATGTGGTGGACATCTCTACTTGTTCACATGCAACAAAACTGTATCCAACTGTAGCCAAATCACATATTCTCTGCCTACAACATCAGAACATCAGCCTCTCCACATTTTCAACAAAGTGGTAGTGAAAAAGCAGCAGTGTGCAGGACTTTCTCCACTAACTGTCTGCACTAATACAGTACTACTACATTAGTAATATCAACCTAATGGCCCGTTCAGAAGCTGATTTGCTTTCAGCCAAATCACAAGGCCTTCTCAGCACACAGGTTTGGCATTATTTTGATTTACCTTTAATTTGAACTCCTTTTGAAAGGTACATCAGGTTAGTTTGAAAGAGATAGCCACTCTTAGAAAATATTTAATACGCAGGACAGTTAAATCAACCAATCTAAAGGACAACAACACATCAAACTAACTAACAAACTAAATGAATGGATTAGGCTTGTGAGATTAGGGACTACATTGCAGGGGTTTTACTGAAGTTTGTGTACTTTGTGTATTTTGTCTAGTTTATGAAATTTTGTAGTAATGCTTTTAAAAAGAAATTACTAAAGAAAACAAAAAAGATTAATCTAATAAAGTAGCAAAGAAAAGAAACACTGCTTGCATGCTGAAAGAAAAGAAACAGGAACAGCTTCACGGCAGAAAACCAGAACACAGAAAAACAGCTCTTTTACAGGAGACTGAAGAAAAAGGCAAAGAAAAGACCAGACTAGTTGAGCTTTTGTGATTCATCATGCCAGAGGGAGCTTCCCATAGTGAGACATTACCATAGTAAGCAAATGTCGTATAACTGGCTGGTATCACAATTGCAATTTAGTTAATCACACAGTACTAGTTATAATTGTTTTATGCACCACATTTTAGTATTTCTGGCTATGGAAATGGCTGAAGCACCTACAACAGACCTGTGGATAGGTTTGCATAACTCACATGGTGCTCAGTTTTACTGGACAGATGGGCGACCAATGCGATACTCCAACTTGGTCGCTGAAGTGAGTACACACTGTTATATTTGTATTACAATGTTCAGTACACAAGTTTAGTGCCACACAAAATTTTCTTGGTTAAAATGTGGCTTTATTTTTCCACTTTTGCAGCGTCGCAATCCCTTCATACATATGCATGAACACCTCTGGGTAACAAGTTTAAACTTTATTGTATTTGAGGCATAACTGGGTCAACTCAGTGCTTTTGGTATTATCAGATATATGCATGTTGGGGTTATATGTTTAGTTTCATATCTCTGACATACTACTTTTCCTTTGCAGAATGAAGACTTTATGCCCAGTCTTAGTGAGGTAAAACCATATTGATAATTTGATCGTGTAGAACCACTGTGTTTGTATTGCCATAGTGCAAAAGTACATCACTTACTCACTACAATATAATCTATGATAATCTGGGGGTTGAACCTCCAGCAAACACAGCCTGTGTACTGACACTAATATCAAATTCAATTATTTGTATTTTTTGCTTCTGTTTTCATCACAATTTCTGATTCTGACTCTGATCTTTATTGTTTTTTGTAGCTGGAACGCCCCACGGTAACATTTGAAGAGATAATACTTGGCAACGTACAATTAAACTTGGTGCTATTGGAACTGCCAGAAATCCATACAAGTCAAAATATAGCTGGTCTTGTCATCTGATGGCATAAGACATCACTGTTCACACTATATTTTGCTCTCCACCTCACTATTCTCTCTCTGTGCTACAGCAGGAAGGATGTGCTATTATGACTACTGATCCCAAACTTGGAATTGGGAAATGGATAGCAAAGTCCTGCAGTGATAACAATGGATATATCTGTCTTCGAGATCTTGGTGAGGCTATTATCTTTCTAAATTATTAGATTGAAAAGGTTTTTTCTATATCAAATCATGCTCAACTTAATTTGTCTTTTTTGAGAGAGAGAATACAGTTAAATAGACCTCTGCACTGCAATATAGTTAAAATCTTTCCTTTTAAAGTAACTACCCTAAATCGAGACAAGTGCAACCAACTGCCTGAAGTCATCACACAACTCGTTAAAAGGAGATTACCTGAGTGAAGTAAAGACTGTAGAAGACTGTGGATTCATCATTTCTAAATACATAGTTTTTTCCCTCAATAATGAAAAATTGACAAACTTAAAAAATTTTTAGCACAGAACCTAAAAAAGCATCCATTTTACTTTATTTTACTATCATCTGTGACAAAACAAAACACCTATAAAGATAAAATATTAAACAGTTTACGTAAAAAATGCCTAAACTGATAATCTGATTTAAACTAGTACCTCAACAATTTCTCTAACTGATGCACCCCAATAAGACATTAAAGGTATATGCTAGGTTTGCATGCATTGTTCTAGAAATCAACTAAACATGTTTCTACATTGTGTATTCAGTAAAATAAAATTTGACATCTCTGTAACGTCTAAAGTCTTCTGGGGTAACTTTAAGCAAAAATATCACAGTGCTTTTGTAATAATATACAGTGCTATGAAAAAGTATGATTTTTTTTTGTCACACTTAAATGATTCAGACCATCAAAGACATTTTAATAATATACAGAAATAATCAAAGTAAATACAAAATGCTGTTTTTAAATGATGATTTAAAAAAAGGGAAAAAGTTCAAATTCACCCACACAGGAGGGTTTTCAAGCATGGGCGGCCTGTTTAAGGTCATTTCACAGCATCTCAATCGGATTTAACTCCGGACTTTGACTAGGCCAGTCCAAAATCTTTTGTTTATTTGAGCCTTTCAGAGGTTTACTTGCTGGTGTGTTTTGGATCATTGTCCCGCTACACAATATTCTCCTTCAGGATTTATGGTTCCATCAATTATGGCAAGTTATCCAGGTCCTGAAGCTGCAAAGCAGCCACAGACCATCGCACCACCACCACCATGTTTGACTGTTGATATGATGTTAGTTTTACAAAATGCTGTGTTAGTTTTTGTCTCATCAGTCCACAGGAAAAGCAGAAATGGCTTTGGGACCCTTTCCAGACTGATACATGTAAATGTATCTAAATTACTTTGTTTATCATCTGTTCTTGAATTTCTTTAGATCGCATCATGATTTAAGTGATTTCTTGATTCAACAGGTGGTACTACTGGCACCAATCAAGCCTGGGTGTGGCAGGAGAAATTAAACTCAGCCTTCCCAAAAATGTAGTTAATCACAGTTCATTAATTATTTAGCCTGGCGGGGGCGATAACCTTTTCACATAGAGCCTGGCAGGCTTGGACAGCTAAATAACTTAACTCAATAAATTAAATTGTAATTTAAAAATTGTATTTTGTATTTACTCATGCTGTCCTTGGGCAAACCGAAAATAAGTTTGATGATCTGAATCATTTAGGTGTGATAAATGCAAAAAAAAAAAATTATTAAGGTGGTAAATACTTTTTCACAGCCCTGTATAGTACTGGATTACACGTAGAGGTTTGAGGTTTAATGTAAAACCACATATACTACTACTGCTACTACTGTTAAGAATATTATCAAATAATGTTATAATATTCTTATGTTTCAGTGTTGACGCAGACACACACATAAAGAGAGGGAGAGTGTGTTAAATTTGTGTGTTGACTTTACGTACAGAAACGCACACTCTCCCTCTGTTTTCTCGTAGTTGATTGCAAATGTTTATTTTCAATGCAACATTACCCTAAATTTAGTAAAAGATGGTGGGTAGGTCTCCAATAGAAGTGAAACAATATTTTAATTATTGCCCCCTCTTCACGTGTGTCTTGTGTAACATTATCAAATCATCTACTCTTCACACCCCTGTCAAGCTGAAGAGTGACATCTATACAAAAGGGCTTTAATAAAAAAGTAAATTATTCTAATTTCTGACCCTACACAGTGCCATCTGCCCAGGACTCCCCTGAACCAACAATTTCTACTGATTTTGTCAAAATATTTAATGACTCTATCAAAGTTGTTACTCAACAAATGACCTGGGATGCAGCCATGAAAAACTGTAAAAGTGCTGAAGCCAACTTGGCGAGTCTTCGAACTGGGTGGTCAATGATGTATGTTGAACTGATGGCTTTGACTCTCAATGCTCCTTTGTGGATTGGACTGAACAAAAATCAGGTAATAAGCAACAAACATTTTACACACACACACACACACACACACATATTTATAGTTGTTGGTGGTGGTGGTTGTTGGTTTTTTTTAAACAAATGTCTTTGAGAAAATAACTATGTGTAACATTAAATTATCAATACTAAATGCAGTTCCGACAAATCTTTGCTTCCAGACTGGTGGATATTTCAGATATGTTGACGGTTGGCATATAAGCTTGTCTAACTGGGGTGCTTTGGAACCAAGCTCGACCCGACCTTGTGTGTATGTGGATGTGGATGGAGCATGGAAGACTGCTGACTGCAGTGAAAACAGAACCAGTGTTTGCATGATATCTACAGGTAGGACTTTAAAATAAATGCGTAACAACAGGTCTAAATACATCACGTTTTCGGTTCGGAACATAATTTAATATTAACATAAATTACTTGTTAGCGACTCTTCAGTGGTGTTGAAATTGTCCTTATTTTTGTACAATGGATCTGTAAGGTCTCTCTCATTCACAGAAGTGGCACCAACAGAATCAACAGAAAGCTATTTCCCAGGAAACTGCCCTGATGACCCAGAAATATCCAGATATAGATACCAAAGGACAACTTGGCTACCATTTAAGGGATACTGTTACCTCTTTCTTACAGAAAGGGTTTCTTGGCCACATGCATCTACCAGCTGTGCACAGCATGGTAAATATCTGCAGGTGGTCATTTGAATCACTTGCTTTAACTGAACAGAAGGTATTGTAATTAAAAATCTACTGTTCTTTGTTTGTTTGCTTGTTTACTTGTGAAGGTGCCACAATTGTCAGTATTGAAGATCCCACTGAGCAATATTTCATTGAAAACAATGTGAAAACATTTGAAGACAGTCAGAGCTCTTTCTGGATCGGCCTGTACAAAACTCATAAAGGTATGGTTAAAGTGTCTGCTCTTTCTTGTAAAAAATAAATGAAGAAATTTGTAAAACAAGCCATTTTAAACAAAAGGACCAGTAAAGAACAGTTTGTCCAGGGATATGTTTTAGTATTAAGTAGTAGTTTTTTCTAATTGTCTGGCCCTAACATTTCTTTCATCATTATGTTTGTAACATGGTATTAATTCGTGTTACTACTACTACTCAATTACTTGACGTGTCACAAATCTTTGCAATACAGATGTTCACAAGCACGTATCAAGGATCCAGAAAATATACTGGAATTAAAGTTGTATAATTTGTAAACACTGATTTTGTCTTACAATTGCATGTGTCCTGTGAATATTTTGGTCTAATTGTAATCTGATGATCACACCTGCGCTACGAGTTAGTTTTCTTGCATAAACCCCTGTTAATCATGGTCTGTCACAGTTACAGATTGAAGGCAAGGTTAGAGTAACAAATAGACAAAATTATTTAGTTGGTACAAAAAAAAATGTATGCAGAGAAATAAAACAACAAATTTCCCTTTTGCCCTAGGCTTATGGCAATGGTTGGATAAAACTGTCATGGACTACAGTAACTGGGACGGAGGTGAACCTGATTATAGTAACTATGGAGTGATTAAAGCTTCAGATGGGAAATGGAAGACAGGTGGTCGGTGGCATGACAGAGGATATATCTGCAAAACACCCAAAAGTAAGCCTGTCATATTTATTGTGAAATTTCTAAACTAAGTATTGTTTTGCAATACCAGGACAGCATACTCTAAATACTTGACCATGTCTTATTGTCTTATTTCTAGTACTGTTAAAGGCTCCACCAACAGCTGGTAAGAATTTTTTTCTCTCATTTCCATTAGTTTTTTTTATAATTATGACACAGATCTTTTAACTGATCATCTATGTGTTGAATCTGTGCAGCACCTTCTACAATAGACCCTACACCCCGTGGCCACAAAATTTTGGCAGCTATGCTGGTGATTGCTGCGATCGTCATTGGGACAGTCATTGCCATATTTCTGTTCAAGAAGTCTGGCCATCAACTACCTATCCCTCAAAAGATAACTGCTTTTGACAACCCACTCTTCAGCAATGACCGGGGCCGGCCTGATCTGGTAGACACCAATAAACTGGTGGTGAATGCAGTTGAAGAGAACCCTGGGTCTGTTATAAATGTGTAATATTAATACTAGCAGAGCGTGGCCACGTGGTTTAATGCTGAAAGTTTTTTTAAATGATTTTCAGTGCATCTGGCATAAACTGATATTAATAAACAAAGCCATTTAAGCAGTAGTCTTATCTGATATACAGTACAAGTTTCTACTTGTAATACAGTAATTTTGTAATTTGAATTTTTTTTTATTATCGATGTACATAGCAGCAAATTGGTCCATACAAATGAGTAAGTGAGAGCCTATCTGAGCACTGAATTTCTTCATTTACAAAACCAGTGCTCAGTCTACAGCCCTGCTTGTTTCAGTCAATCGGACACTTGAAGATACCATCTTAGATGAGGGTGGAGTCACAGGGAATCATCTTATTGAACAAACACTTCTAGGTGCTTCCAATGACAAGTCGTGCTGACAGGAATTGAAACAACTGTACTACAACACGAGATACAGAAAACAATGGGTCAAGTGAAATCTTATGTTTGAGGTTTACATAGAAATTTCGAAAGGCTAATTGGTTAATGGACATGCTTAGTTGTGCATAGCTTGAACAATAAATGCTTTTATATTTTTGTTAATCATTTCTCAGGTAAAAATATTGTACCTTCATACTTTACTTGTTACTGCTATACTACAAAATAAACAGCGCTTACTGATTAATGTGCTCCCCTCATAATAAATGTTTTAAAATTTACAAGTAATTTACATTGAAAACCAATAAAATGATTAAAAAGATGTGGTAGTAAGTCTATTTTTGTTAGCTGAAGTTTTCTTTTAGAAGCCAACGTAAAAAGTAGTTTTTCCATTAAGACATAAAAATGGGGGGGGGGTTGGTTATTTTTGTAAGTGAGAAAGACATGCATGAAAACAAGAGGAAGACAGACAATGTAATAAAATAACAGTAAAGATTCCTCAAATATGTCAAATGATTTGATTACTAAAGGACTGAGGATTACTAAAAATCCTCAATGCAAATTATGGCCTTAAAGCGAGAATCATAACTGTATAAACATTCCACTGTATTTTACATGGATTATTATTATTGCTGTGTTACACTCTACACTGTGGCATCGATTGGTGAGAA
>OMLM01000109.1:31618-48408 GCA_900302695.1 Helostoma temminkii | reverse complement strand
TCTGACAAACGTGTTCAAGTCTGGCAAACAAAAAACTACAAGTTTGTCTCTTGTAAAACTGAGATTAACACTAAATGCAAGAAATGGTCCAATTCACAAAGTGGAGCCTAAACAAGGTAATTAACATTACCATTTGCTGTTCTTTAACAAAGCTACATTTGTAGCAGAAAGTGGATAAAAACCAAAAAAATTTAATAAAAAAAAAAAAACAACAACACAGAGCACCCCCTTACCACTGGGTGACAGGAGGGGGCAAAAAGATAAGGAGACACACCTGCGGCGGGGGGAAGAACCACAAGACAGCAGCATGGAGGAAAGAAAGCAGTGAGAGTTGTTCAAAGAGATTTAATATTTGCATTCAGTTTCTGGGTTTCCACTCCAGAAAAAAAAACGTAAAGAAACCAAATCAAACTAAAACAGATGCAGTGGACTCGTGAACCGGCTAATTTGATTGACAGTTTTTTGAGATCCTGGCCTGGAAGTGTGCTCATCCCTTGAGTTCATGGGGCGGGTGTTGACTCCATGGGAGGAGAAGACTCAAAGAGCAATTAAAGGAATAACAGTGAAAATGTGCAGGGGGTGAAGGCAGGGTGCAGCTAGATTCAGGAGGGGTCCGTAACGTCTCAGGTGCGTACTGGGAGGTCTACGGGAGGAGACAGAGTTATGGCAGGAAATGCTGACTTGGAGATGATGACCAGGTGGATTACTCACAGGTGCAAAATGTGTGAGGTGGGGAAAGTTGAGGAGGATCCAGATATGCAGGGTTTCATCCAGTGGAGGAGGGATAATAACCAGAGGGAGCCCTGGTGGCGGTGACAAGCTTAACGTGTAGTACAGTGTCCAAGGTGAAGAGGGCGTCACTTCCTAGTATGGCAGTCCGTGACCAGATGGTGCAGGTGATGACTGTAAAAGGTAACAGCTAATAGTCACAGAGAGGATCTAGAGGGAAATTAGTAGTTTGCAGAGGCACAGTTCAAAAACCAATTACTTCCAAAACAGAGTCCGATATCCACATGACATAACCTTTCAGAAATCCAGGGTCACACACAGTGGCAGTTTCAAAGCCTATCTCAGTCTGTAGTCATACGCGAGTCAACTCGGAATGCTAAGCCGGTCCACAAGGCAAAACTCAGAATCATCAAACAGTCCAGAATCATAACACGGGGTCCACAGAATAAACAGAGCAGGTAGGATCTTCAGAGGGGGAATCACAGATAGAGTCAGGTCCAGTATAGAGCGAGAAGGGAGCACGTAGAAGGGGATAGATCAGGTAGGGAGCAAAACTCACAGTACCGGTGGGTCAGGCAGAGGCAGGGTCCAGATCTGGCAAGGCTGGTAACAGGTAGGCAGTCCTATAGTAGTGCTGAATAGTAGTTTCTCTCAGAAAAATATCAGACTATCTGGCAGGGGTAGGAGACAACTTGGTCTGCTTGTAAAGGAGGGAATCAAACAGGTGCAGGCAATAGTAATTAGTGGACATCTACGCAGTGAGAGGCAGGAAACAGACCAAATAAGGAGTGGGAGGGACAGACAGGCAGGAGGAAAACAGGGACCGTGACAGAGTTGGCCGAATGGACCTTCCTTCTTTACCTGCTCGGATGAAGGAGTGAGCTTCCTGCACATTTGAGGAATCTACAAAAGATCGCAGTTTATTCACCAGCATCCCACTGAAGCTAAATTAAGTTACCTTTTATAATCTTGAACTGAACTGAAACAAATTAACTAACTGAACTGAAATTCAACAAACTGATTTAGCAACTGGAGCCATAACTCCACTACAGTAACTGGGACGCAGGTGAACCTGAATATGGTAACTTTGGAGTTATTGAAGTTTCAGATGGGAAATGGTAGGGAATCAGGTAGTTGGTGGCATGACAGAACATATATCTGCAAAACACCCAAAGGTAAGCCTGTGATATTTATTTGGAAATTTTGAAACAAAGTTTTGTTTTGCAATAACAGGACACCCTACTCTAAATACTGGTAAGAAACATTTCTTTCTCATTTCCATTCCAGCGCTAACATGCACAACATAAAGAATAAATCAAATACTGGGGATTACACACACATATAGTAACACAGACTGATATTTATGAAAGTAGGTTAACCATTGCGCCTCCAGTGACTGTTTAACTGAAGTTGTATCTGGCTTACCTTATTTGACTTCAAGGTCAATCCTTCTTTTATTTGTGGAGATGAAGAAAAAGTAAACTTGCTGCTGAGTTTGTTATTTTGGTCGCTGACAAAAAATCCCCATCACCTGCCTGTCTCCTTCTCTACTAGCTAGCTGATGCTAGCCAAAACCTCATAGTTAGCTAACATTAGCAATACTGGAAAACAACATTGACATTAGCTACATAACTTCTCAACGTTTGTTAGGGACTAAAGGCTCCACAATTCAATTCAGTTCCGCGGACATCTCCGTTTACATTTGCGAAACTGTGTGGCCACATTATTCCCATTAACCACGTTTCTTTCTGCCAGATGTTGGTAAAGGTACAGTACAATCACAACAAAAATACAACAAAAAATTCTAGATTACCATGATTCCTTAAAAAAAAATCATTCATTTTATGGGTGCAATAAGATCGCTCTTCATTTGCATAGTAGACAGGCAGGCCTGTGTGTTTAATGTACATATATTAAAGTGGATATTCATATTTGTGTACTGTATATGAGGGCATCTAAATGCATGGATTTCCATAGACAAAGTAAATAAATGAAGTCTTCTGCTGCAGAATAGTCTGGGATTCTTTAGCTGAGAATCTGTCCTGGTTGCTTATACCCCTTTGCCAGGAAATCTTTGTATATGTGTCATGATCAGTGGCCTGGCATGAGGAAAGTTTTTGAGGAAGCCAGGTGACTTCAAATCTATGTCTTATAAGGGAGTATGTCACTGTATCTACAGCCAAAGTAATGTAGTCTGATGAGCTATTAGAACGTCTGCAGAAGCAGGACTTGATGTGACTGACACATGCATATTTGTGCAGGACATTGGGTATCTAATAAAAGCGCGTTTAACCGGCCAAATTTGGTTTGGTTATAGGAAAGCAGCAGAGAGAGAGAGAAGGCTGTGTGGCTTTAACTCACCCTTTTAGAAGGGGAAGTCCATTCTCCTGTCTTTCATGGTGCCGAAATGGACAATGACCATGTCATAGAGTAATTCCCACTGGCCTTTAGTTCCTAAGCAAAAACAGTCAATGGATATGTGTTAATAGCACTACCACCTAGTCACTTTGAACGGATGCTAAGTTTCCTTGTTAAAAGTCAGAATGCCTCCTTTTTTCTTCTCCATACGCAGCTCTAGTTCTGGCGTTGGCCTGCCATAACAAGTTGTTGCTGTAGAGTCAGTTTAGTTTACCAACCTCTATAACTGCACTTGTTTCTAATGTTACCACTGTGAACAGCTAATGATGACGTTGACCCCATGCTGTGATCTGATTGGTGTGGAAGCCAAATAGCAACTAGCTTGGCATCCTCCTGACCAATCACAGTTTGACAGTGGCATGGCAATAATCTCATTTGATTGGTCAATCTTTCCATAGTTTTATTAATTTCACAGATTGAGGCTAGCTTCTACCTGGCCTTCTCTGTGACGTGATGCAGTATTAGTGATAGGAGTGCAATAGTGTGTTTCACCACACATTCAGACTGACCATACAGACCATCGCTGTGCGGGAGATGTTGGTATATGTAAAATAAAACATCACTAAGCACTTTCTTCAACATTTTAATGATTTGCATCAAAATTAATTCATGAATGCTGTACAAAATAAAAATAACCAAAACAAGTCATCTTCAAAACAGTCAACCATACACCTAACCACACACATTAGGTAAAGTGCTACCAAACTGCAAGACTCTATAGTTTTCCATTCATTTACCCAACAAGGCATTCCTGAAGTATGTACAAATGCATAGAGTATTTGAGTAATATATTTTATCACAAGATGCATAGAGTATCCAGCATATAGAGCTAATCAGTGTCATTAGTCACTCTTCCAGACAAAGCAAATGCAAGTCAGCAAATACAGTATGCTTGAATACTATTTAGAAAAGTAGTAACCAAACTATGACTTCCATTTACAATAATGTAGAAAAATAGTTTGATTTTCCATACCATTGTTCAAAATAAACTGCCTTTAAATACACAGGGGCAGAGTAAGGTATGAAATGCACATAATTTCTTTCCCAAAGTTACTGGCCCATTTGATTAGATAAAACATTCTGTTATGCAATTTTGTACAAACAAAAATCATAAAATGGATTAATTGTACCAAAATCTGCAACAGACATTGTTTTTAAGAATTAGATTTTATCCAAATATCTATCACCAATTAATTATTAATAACTGTTTTTATATTTTATTTTAGGCTGCAATTAATAATTGCATTCATGATTAATTACTCAGCCACTATTTTCTTAATTAATCATTATGGTGTTGTTAATGCTAATGTTAATAATAGTAAACAAATATACATTACAATTTAAACGAGATCAAGGTAGTAGTTTGTTATATAGCTATACAGTTTCATGTGGCCAGTGGTTCTTCTGTGAAATGACTAATTAATCAACTGAAAACGTTTTTATTTTTTGTAGATATGTGATTAAAAAAACAATTATGTAATCACATAAACTATTACCGTGTGATAAGAAATATAATATGACCACAAATAATCAAATGTTTCTTTTGTTGCTTCTGTAATTTGTATGATGCAAATGCAAAAAAAACTATTAAAACAGAGGTGTAATTAAAAAAGATATTTGAGTTATTTTGTTATATATTTTTATATTGTGTTATATAATTGTTTATACCAAATATTTCCTTGTTATATTTTTATTAAATGTGCAATATGATGTTTTACTTTGTCATATTTGATAGTAAACTGGGTTATTGGTCAGACACAACAAGACACAGGATTTAGCCTTGAAAAGTGGCAATTTGCTTTTTTTCTGTTTTGTCAAACAGTTTATTGACAAAAGGAATAATTGAGGAAACAAGTGACACGTGAATTGATATTGAAAATAACCGTTAAATGTAGCCCTACTTCTGAACAGAATAATGCATGAGCAAACTGTTCGTTCAACAATGTCACATGGACGTGGATAAGGTGAAAATAAGAGACAAAGGCATGCCCTGCAAGTGCTAAAATTACATTTGGTAAAGACAGAGTAAGAAAGACAAGGTGTTTGAATGAGGCAGAGGGTAAACTTAAAAAATGGCAAACTATATGAGGAGTAACATTTTCTACACAGATGACACACCCTGCCCCATTCAATAGTGCATTATCACTTGAGCAGCATATAAAAATGCACAAACAAGTCACGAGTGTATATAAGAATCTCTGTGCCATTGTCTTGCATCTCTCTCTCTGTCTCTACAACGATCCCTATCTCTGTCTCTTTCTCTGTCCTTGTGTCTTTCTCTATTTCTTTCTCTGTCTCTGTCTATCTCTCTGTCTCTATCTCTGTCTCTATCTCTGTCTCTATCTCTGTCTGTCTCTCTGTCTCTATCTCTGTCTCTATCTCTGTCTGTCTCTCTGTCTCTATCTCTGTCTCGGTCTAGCTCTCTGTCTCGGTCTAGCTCTCTGTCTCTATCTCTGTCTATCTCTCTGTCTCTATCTCTTTCTCTGTCTCTGTCTCTATTCCTGTCTCTGTCTCTGCCATGGTAGTGATGATTGTAATTCGCGTGCTGTGTCCTCGGTGGAAGATGCTGGTTTTGCCTGTGCTGCCGATTGCGTTCACTGTGCTCCTGCTTATAGTCTTCTGCGACATGTTGCTGGCTATTCCCACGGTGATGTTGATGGTGGTGGTGATGATGGTGGTTGCTGTTATGGTGGTGGTGGTTATGGCATCCGTAGCGAACTTCTTTCCTGTCTTCCTCCGCCATCTCCTCCACCTCCTCCTCCCTGTCCTCAGGCGGGCGCCTGCAGGGAAGCCTCTGAGAATGATCCCTTCGGGACTGTGCATCAGTGACGCCGGATGTTTGGCTGTGCTGGATGTGACTGTGGTGCTCCATCCGACGGTGGTGGTGGTGATGGTGGTGGGTGTGCTGGGGTCTCTTTGATTCAGTCCTCAGTAGCTGCTCTTCTTCCACTCTTTGGCCATCATCAGCCCTCTGCTCCTGAGCCTGGGCTGAAGGAGGCTCCTGGTCTAGATGGTTCTCACGGGAACCCTTCCTCTTGGGTGCTGCTGACTTTTTGTTTTTCTGCTCGTCCTGGGACCAAACAAGCAAAATAAAGTCATCTCACTAGTCACACAAGGCACAAAAAGGCACTAATGTCTTTAGAGTTAGGTGCCCACGCAGTATAACTTGAAAGAATACAAACAAACGTGAATGTACACAAACATAACTGCAGTCATGGGGCAGCTGGTGCCCAGATACCTACACTATCAATCATTCCAGAGGTCCAGATGTTGAAAATTTTTTGGGTGATAATCCTCAGTTTGTTCATGAAAACTTGAAAGTGCCATAAAAGTGCAGACTTTTGCAACTGTTTTCACAAATTCAGTTACAGTCCATCATCGTTTCTCTGTCTTTTCTACAATTAATAACAGTGTTACAATGTGTTTTCACTGTTTGCTTTGCTTGTTTTTATTACTTGATAAATCACTTTGTATAATATAATGTCATAGTTTACCTGTGTATTTGAGATAAGTGCAAAAGCTGGAGTATTTGCAGTATTTGCATTTTTTGTAACTGCAATTTTTTAATTTCAAATTTATTTGTAGGCAATCTGATATTCTATGTTAATACTGAATAAAGAGTGAGTAAGAGAAAAAATACTATTAAGATCTGGTGTACAGGTTATATATTTTATTACTGCCACTTGCTGCTATTTTCACACATCGTCTTTTCTTGGTAATTTTTACTCCAAGCAATTTATATTACTGCAGTGGGGTGATGAAAACTACAGTAGAATCTGAAGGTATCTCACTCACCACAGGTAGGTCTATCTCATTTCTTTAACTTTCCAGTTGAGCAGAGTGTGGAGAGATGAAATGGAAATGTTAGACGGATCAATGAAAACAAACAGATATACCACACTGTGGAGTTACTCTGTTATCATTCTTGCTGAGCTGATAACTCACAATCCAAACACATTCAGCAGACTTTCTGCACACATGAGATGAGTGGGATGAGATGAGGTAAAGACATGAGAACACATCCTATTATTGTACATTTTATGTAGTTGGGTTTTCCATGTATGATGGTGTTTCATGTACCGGTATTACTGAAGGACTGGATGGCAGTGTATTTTCAGCCAGCTGTGCCACAAGTGCATTGGCAGGCTCCATCTCTGGAGGATGCGTGGCTCTCCAGTAAGACTCCAGATAATCAGCGATGTGCTCACAGGCATCGGTTAGTTGGTTCTCATCTAAGATGACATCAAACATTTCCTATGGAAAAATAAAATTTAGGACAAACAAACTGTGACGCCACTGACAAAAGTGTGGGTGTCGTTGTGTTAATCTATCTTATCAAAGACAAAACTCGCCAAGATGGGTCTAAACATTATTTTGAATATTATTTTTGTTGGTATCATAACAGTGAAAATACAGTACCAGAAAGAAAAATAATTAGTACATGACCTCACTGATATCAGTGATGGATATGACCTTTAAACATAATACTTAACAGGCCACCGCTGTATTCTTAGGTTCTATCTTACTGTTTAACATGTTTTCATGTTGTGCGTCTATTCTAGATAAAATGTAGAATCACTGCACTCAATACTGCTGCACCAGCTTCACATAGCGGTCACTAGATGGCACTCACCGGTGGACATTGTGCGAGTTTGTCTGCTGCCACCAGCTGAACATTAAGATGCTTTGTCTGAGACTTCCCTCTGGTCTTGATCAATCTGGTCAGCACCTACACAACAGGAGTGAAGAGGAAAAATAAGGTATCAGTCAGTCAAAATAAAAATGAGCTCAGATTTTAAGAAAATGTCTTTATCTAGTTGTGCAGCACTTTCTGGTGAAGCTCACTTTTGGCGAGGAGATCTTGACATAGACAAGGATCGGAGCCAGGGAAGTCTTGGACACCTGGAGAGGGTGGTTGACTGTGTCTGCATCTAGAATCACCAGTTGTAGGCTGCGGGCAAGCTCAAAGATACGCTCCACCTCCCCCTGGATCTGGGCTGTCATAAGCACAGAGTAAAAGCATAAGTAGGAAATCCAGTAGTTTTGCATCTTTAATTTCCATGTTTACTGTTAGAATAAACATCATAATGCATATGTGATGTATTTAACTGTATTATATTAGTATTTTATCCTTTACTCTTAATTTTATATTTCATTTACAGATAATTTATGCTTTTTCTACTATAAGAGGAGCAGAAAGTTGTTTAGTTTTATAACATACAAGGACACTGGAAATTTTATCACTGATTCCAAATTTGAATTGAACAAAACAATAAAGAAAAAAGCTCAATAGAGAGTGATTCAGAAAACACCTTAAATAGTTAAAATCTGTAAATGAAACAACATTTTATACATATTCAAACATATTCAAAATAAAGCTACCAAGGTTTCATCTTTTAGAGTGTAACTAATCCATGAAGAAAAGCAGGAAAAATTTCCAGACTGAGCACTAGAGGGCGAAAGACTGTGGATTATTCAGTCCTTTCAATAGTTACAATATTCACACAAATGATTCTACATCTGATTCCAACCCACTAAAACAACTACTCGAGAGAGCATGTGTATTTTGTAACACATAAATCTGTGTCAGAACAGTGGCTGGTAGTACAAATATAAGGTGATGAGAGGAAGAAAGGACAGGAGATGGAGCATGAACTACCGTTGCTCTCAGTCATACATACCAGCAGCATCTGGAATGAGACAGCAATGAGAAAGACAAGAGTAGAGAAACCCACGTAAATCTTATCCCATTTAGAGTAGCCTACTGAGCAATGTCAGGGGATAAGGACAGCAAATTCCCAATAAACATCTAATAATTTTATAATAATACAGCTTTCTCTCACACAGCTTATCAGCCTGTACATATCCCGTCTTATGTCTACTACTTTGAGGAATATTTCACCTTCAGACAGATGCCACTCTCATACATGTATCGTAAATATGAAGCTGCAGTCAGAGATTAATTAACTTAGTTTAGCATAACCAGAAACCACAATATTGCAGTTTTATGCCAACCATGAAGTTGTAGTTTACATGTTTATCTGACCAGACCCATTTCTAATGCTTCATGTTTTATATACACAAGAGTGATCAGTGTTTTGGGAATCTTATCTGAGTGATTATATCTACCACCACACAACAGCTAGTTCCGACAAAGCAGTTTGATTGAACAAGAGGCATTCCTCAAAACAATGTCTTCACTGTGGTACATACAGTGATTTCTACCATTATATCCTCCCATCACTGCAGTGTAAATACTACGATGTCGCATGAGCATAAACTGCAGTCTAATGTGTTTATTAGATTCATCACAGCTGGGTCAGATGCTATCTATTGCTTGTTTGAAGTGGGTGAAGTTTGCCACAAGGGACAACACAAGTAGTACCGGAGAACTCACAAGAGACAATTACCAGAAGTTATTCTAGAATTCAATATAGTTTGCCTGCAGTTTCTAAGACGAGAGCTGTCCTGATGTGGCAAATCCAAACACTTTTGCTCTCCAGATAAATTAAAGAGACATCCAAGATATTTTGCCACAACTACTGGCTGCAGTGTGGGATGATAATACCTAAATTGGAGCGGGTGTTGGTCCGGTCTATTAAGGCCTTTTTGCCAGGGTTGTTCAGTATGGACCGTTTCGCCAGAGAGATGTCTGCTGTCACCCGTGTAATAGTAATTCTGGGAAAGAGACCAGGTAAAAGCATTATTACACATGACCACATGTATGTTTTATTTCCATAAGAGAGATGACAATGGAGAATGACATCAGAACTTACCTGCCTTCAAATCGATGCTTTAAAAAGTCAAATAGTGCTTTTTGCATCATATCTGTAACCTGGAATTACACAGAAACCAGGAATTGTAAATACATTTAAATGAATAAATAAATATTTATCAATATTTATGTAAAATTATCATCTTAGGCCCTGCACAACTCAAAGGAAACTCAAAGGAAAGGTGACTCACTTCTAAGCCCTTCAGTGATGGTCCCATTAGAACCACAGGACGCATTGTAGGCACCACATCATACATAGCCACCTGCTCCCCCTTTAGCCACACACAAAGAAAAAAAACTCTGATGAAGACACAACGCATAAAGTCACAGCTACATTATGCTAATAGATATTATATTACATACACAATATCTGTGTCTGACACGGTATGACTAACACAAGCGTTCTTCTTATTGGACCCTGATCTTTTGTTTTCAGAGATGCCATAGAAATATTATCATGACTCACAATGTTATTAAACCTGCTTGCACATGAAAAGACAACAACAAAGCTCCTACTAGTGCACAAACTTAAATTTGTAAATAGATGTGTGACAACTTAAATCTCACACGGATGTGAATTGATTATTTCTGAGAAACACTGTGAGGAAAGAAATCTTCAGTGACTTACCGGTTTCTTTTTCACTTGCTGATTAGCTATTTACAGAGAAGGGTAGAAAAGGAGCCTAACATTAACTCACCAATCATTAAAACTGACACAAAAAATCTCTTTGAATAATTTAGTACACACTGACCTTGAGATGGAGGGGTGTATTTTTTTGAGTTCATATCTTGAGCGGCTTGTGCTGCTGCTTTGCTGAAATGAGAGAAAAGTCCAACCTAAAAATGAATCAACCCTTTCATGACAAGCTCTTCAGTACAGCACCCATTTGCTGTTGACCTGCTGCAAAAGTGACACAGAGTGACGCACACCAACTTCAGACAGAGTTCATAAAGAATCATAGCCCATTCGTCATGGGGAAGAGCTTCTAGTTCACTAAGATTCTTAGGATTGCTTGCTACAACCAAAATCAGATGTATCAGTTCAAACATAATGCGATAGGTGCTGATTCCATTGCTCTAAATTTGCATTATTTATTCTCACTTTAACACCAACAAATAAATAAGCGTAAGGTCAAAAAAGCTTAACTTTTTGACAAAATTTTCAAATGGGTAAGTGCCCCCGCACAACTGGGGCTTAAGGACACTAGGCAAATTTTAAATTTTATCTTTACCAAAATTAACATTATTTTAAATAAAGCTAGAATGGCTTGTTGGCAGTGATATTTGGCATTTTAAATGGCAAAATGATGGAAAGTCCTGGATAAAAATGAGAAATGCCAGCTAGTATATAGCTTTGTTACTAAGAACATTTCTGCTAGATTGATATCACCTCCAGTCAGAATGTAGTTTAACAAATGTCTGGATGTTTCCAAAAAGCATAACTTGAGCGAATCACTGTAATAAAGTTTTGTTTAAGAATATGCTGTACCAATAAAGACTATTATTGGTATGACAAGACAAAGCAGCACAGCAGGTTTGTGTGTTCTAGTAAAATGTGTTGAAGGGCCAGCATGATGCACATACCTGGCTAAGGCCTTGGCAGCTTTTCTGGCTTGGACTTCTCTTCTGATGAGAATAGTTTCCAGATTGACTGGACTAGGGATGAAACCCACCACACCTTCCTCCTTCACCGGCCGTCCGATCCACCAGTCATTGTTGAATTTCTGGACATTGAAAAGAGAAAAACCAAACAACGTGTCAATTTAAGATTTGAATTCCTGGCCTGTGCTATATTTATACTTGTTTGCAATTTTATGTCATTGTTATCTACTGTACTCTGTATCCACCCGCACTTTAATCCAAATATTAGGTCAAGCGCCAGTCCCTGCTAGCCAATGATACATGTGAAGGATAACTTATGTATGTGTTTGTTTCAAACCTCTTTGACATGTAGAAAGTCTCTGGCCTCAAACGTGACAGCCTGGCCTGGTACGGGAACGTTGTCGTCGTCTGCTGGAGTGTAAGAGAAGTTGCAGCGTACGGCGAATGCCACAGGTTTGTACTGAGGACACAGGAGAAGTGTTCATTACGAGTTATTAATACGGATGGATGGAGTTATCCCACCCACACAAAAAATGTTTTGCTCACATTAAAAACAATCTGTCTTTATCTGCACAAATGTGATTTTGAAACATAAATGGTATTATAATGTTACTGCATATATACAAAACTATAAATATTATTTTGTCAATATGGATCCTGGACACAAACTACCGATAAATTGTCTCACACTCAATTAATCAATGCACATACAGAGCAAACAATATTACAGACATTTTTATATATTTCTAATATAGCACAACAAGATTTGACATTTCCAGGCTTTTCCGATGGATTTCAATGTGTTGTCATCCAAAAACAAAACAAAATTTACATTTAATCCAAGCAGCTCAATTACAAACTTGTAATCTGAGTAATTTCTAGTTAGTTGTGGAAGAATATGTAGTGTTAGTGGCAGGGTAACTGGATTAGTGTCTGTAGATTCTAAACTAATAAAGTTGTTTTTTCCCTTTTTATAAAGTTCAGTAATTAAACTGGACATTGCAACAATGCCATTTACAGTTTTTCAACAGACCAGCTGGTTTCAGTAGCACCTGTCGTTTTACCACTATTACAGGTCAAAATGTGAGCTATAAAAAAAGACATAATCATCTCTCTCTTTGCTGAACAGTAGCTACTGTCTGCTTCCTCCTGATTGAATGCCTGTTGTTGTAATCCTATCAGAGTCAAATGTCAGTGGCACGCCGATCAAGCTGCTAATTACTCCACTTTGGAAAGATGAGGCTGTGGGGTCAGCGGGGGATGGCCGGGTGTGTTTGCCGCCTTAATTACAAAGCACCACTGGGAGCATGCAAATCTGTGGGGGAGGATTTAATTCAATATTCAGTGAGACGTGTATCAGCAGTCGCTGCTTAAAAGGCAAAATGAGGTGAAGAGTTTGATATCAGCTGTGACATTTTGATTTGTCTTTGTGTAAAATAGTTTCCGCACCTTCTCGTGCTTACTTTAAGCCCCAGTTAACATAGCTGGTAAATTGTATGTGTGATGTATATGTACATACCAATCATCTTTTTTAAAATCCCAATAGAATCTCAACCTCTTTATTATTATTTAGATTTATATTTTATCTTTCATACCCTTCTCCAGACACTGAGCACATAAATATTACAATTTTCACAATGATGAATATTATAATTTGATACCCGTGCTGCTAATACAATATCTTGATGTGTGTGTTTCCTGTCTGTGATGTTGTTACATCCTTGAGTCTATTTAAGACTGTGCTGCAACAGTGAGTGTGTACCTTGGCCTTCTCCAGCTGCACCTGGGCGTTTCTTTCCTCAACAGCATCCGAGTCCTGACGCTCTCCCTGCAGGAGAGAGACAGAGTAATGACAACTTATCAAGTTCTCTGCAGTGATGTTTTCGCTTTGCATCGCAGCCTACTACAGACTGCAGACAACAATATGGGAAAATTATTTGTTAAGCAAACGGAAACAAAGAAAGTCAATTAGCAGGCAAGAATTTTGAAAATTCATTCAATGTTAAAGTTTTTTCCAAGCGGGAAATTTCAAATGTAAAATATTTGATCTTTCTAGTACCCAAACATGACCATTTATAAGTAGTTTTTCACTTTAAACGGTTGATCTGAATATACAAATGTTTATTGACATATCCATGAGCACTGGAAATTGCAATAGGCAATCTAGACCAAATAAATAAAATAATCATTAGCTGCCCCATGTGACTTCTTGAGACAAACTGGGGTTGTTAAGGGTATGCAGCCATAATTAATTTTTTTACTTTACATATTTATTTACATCCTATATGACCTATACGATCAGGAAAGCCTAAGAACAGCATGAACCAAAAGTAAAAACTTTCAAAACAAAAGATTCAAAATTCAACATCAAGTTTTCAAAATGTTTTTAATCCCAGTTCTCATTCAAACTGATTGAACACTTCACTGTGAACATTATGTCCAACAGTAATAACATCTCATTGACAGTTTGCAGAAGATCTTTCAACCCCCCTGGGATGCCCCAGGTTTATGTGCCATGTGTCCCAGAGATTAGACTGTCCCCTCAAAGACATGGTAATTAATGCCCTCTGTCTCTTAGCCAGGAGGTGGCACAGACCCCTGCGTGAATCTGGCACTCAAGATACACACTCACATCTCAAAGTCACAAATCAGCTCTGTGCTTGTTGACACTCAGCTCAGTCTGTTGCATTTTAACAACACCCTGTTCCTGAGGCCTCGTCTATCAATATTCACAACAATAAAACATGGACACGGGCCTTGAATAACAACGTCAATATGTCGTGCTATATCTCATATTTCCAACCACATTACACAGTTTGTTTTAACAGAACTTAGTTGAGCTGTGTCAACTTCTCAGACACATCCATGACTATAATGTTTTTTTCTAATACATATACTGTTGGATACTTTTCTACAAACCATTTGCCACATTGTGTCTTACTCTTAGAACACATAGGCAGGAGAAGCAACAGGGAGACAACAAATTCAAAAAGGTTTCCTAATTTTGTTGATATAAACCTGATATGCACTGGAACATGTGTTATATAAAGAAAGTGTAATAACGTTTGAATTGTGAGGTTCAATGGAGTGGATTGAGTCACATGCTACTGTTAGCTTTTAGATTACTAAATGTTAAACATAGTATTTTTAAGAGTAGAGAAGATCTGCCTCTATGATTTAATGAGTTGTACATTAGGTACATTGAACAATTTCCACGTCAAGCCCACTCACTATGCAGTGTATCACTGTGAATGACAGACTACATGGCAGTGGTTTAGTAAGAGAGTGAAATAAAAGTTACTGTTGACCATGTTGTATTAAAGACAAACCTGTATTCTGTCAAACTAAGATATATTATTAACAAGTGTGTTATTAACCAGTTGTTTAAATTAGAGCCACATGATTAATCTAATCGCAATCGTGATGTCAGCCCGAGCGATTACATAACCAAGGGCTGTGGTTTAATCACATAAATATGTACGTGTGTGAACGTGACAACCTGCTCTGTGTTTCAGTGCAGTTTGCTCGTTAGCTACACTGCTAATAAGGAGATGATCAGTCAGTCAACTTTTTGTCCAGACATTAACTGCTTCACGAGGTGAGTCACTAAAGTGTGTCAGTGAATATTCTCTCCAGTGGCTGTGACTCCTTCACTGTCTGTGTTCTGTGTGTGGGAGCAGCAGAAGAAATGACCAATACTTGATCCCTGAGTTTGTCCCAGTAAACTTCTTCTCCTTTGACCTTGTTAAATCAGAGTTAAAAGTTCAATTTAACGTGACTATTTGGGTTTAATCTTGTTTTTTCTTTTTTCTTGCAGCTTAGTAGTGTGGGTTAATTCCAATGTTTGTATTCACTCTATCGAGCATATATCATTAATATGTATTTTATTTGAAAGAGAGCCGGAATCATTATGTTCCTTATATTTATCGTTTATTTAAATCGCAAGTGCAATGTTGTCAACAAGGATCGCACTATGACTTTATTGCCAAATTGTGCAGGCGTAGTGTGAACCTATAAAAAAGTTGCACTCTAATCGTTCCAGCCTAAGAGTATGAGAATTTTCCAGTGACACAATCCAGACAGAAATAACGTTTGGTCAAAAAACCTCTGTTTCACTACAGTACAACTCCTCCACTCTGTATCACCACAGTTATAAACACATAGTACAATAACCACCTATCTAAGTAGAATAGATGGCAATACTCCTGTGCTGGATTGCAAAAGATTGTACATAGAGAGTGTTCATAAGTTCATATGAAAAGGAGTCATGAATCTACACTGTGTGAATGTCAGTCCAGGCTGTGTTCACTGTTCAGAACTCAACATGCAGAGGCCGACTTCCCTCTGGCTCTCCTTCACCCCGTCACCCGCTCCTGCTCTCTGTGTTATTCCAAATGAGTGCACACTATGCTGCCTGACACTACAGAGATGTTCTGACTTTGACGATGATGGATTACGCAGACTGGTATTCTCTATTGTTCTGCTGAGATATGAATTCAGACTGAAGCTGAACTAGACACAGACGCGCTGGCGCAGCCTCGCACACTGTTGCTAGCAGGTCTAAAGTTAAAGTCTGACAGTGGAGACATTTGCTGTGTGGGGTGAAACGACAGTAGCTAAATTTGCACAAATGTTCCAGTTTTACTTTTCTTAAACAAACTGAAAGAGTCTACAGTAGTGACAGTGGCTCTGTAAGGCACATTCAGCAGTAACGTGAACACATGCTGTAAGCAATAGTGTGCCCATGTTTAGCAATATCTACCATGTTCAGAGTCAGTTTGTGTGGCAAGGTTAAGGAGGTCATTCGATTTGCAGGATGGAAAACACTCAGCGATGAGTCACACATTTTGTACCATCAAATAAATTCGGAAAAATAATATGTGCAAAGTCAAACGCCGAGAGGTAAATTGAAAATAAATTACTGAAATAATCATTTAAAAAATAAAGAAAAACGTTATCCTTGGAGGCAAATAAAGATGCATATAATGCAACAAAAGAAGAATTGTGACGGTATATAAACAAAGATGGATAGTGTTGGTAATTAGTGAATTCAGAAAAGCAAGAGGAGGCAGTGGAGGCAGGTTAAAGACACAAAATTCCACATGATGAGGATGGAATAAAAGAGGAGGAGGAAATAAATCTCCCTGGGGCAGAATTATGCCCAGGCATGGATTTTTGTTTACCCATGGCTGGTGTAGACATCTGTTCGCACAGCAACCACCTCTCCTGCAGGCCAATGTCACCCAGCCAATAGTACAAACGCCCC
>OMLM01000109.1:3126-23981 GCA_900302695.1 Helostoma temminkii | reverse complement strand
GTCAGTAAAAGCTAAGAGGCTTTTCCTATTCTAAGTAGCAAGCAGTGGACAGTAGGCCATCCAGACACTGTGAGGTCCTGTAGTTCCTGTTTTTGTGTTACATTAATTTTTCTTTTAAGTTGCTAATGTGTCAAACATAAGGATTCATCTGGAGACGTGTTTCTGGCCATTTGATGATTGTAACTTCAACAGAAATAAGCTTCTCTTTCTGTGCTAAAGGTGAAACTGTGCTCACTAGCTGCTCAATAACTTTAAGTGTGTGTCTGCTTGTTGCAGAGGGTTTTCAGAGCAGTTCTGTTGAATACTACTGCAGCAAAACAGCCAGTGAGAGTGAACCAAAACAGTAAAGATGGAGGCTGGAAAGACCAGTTAGAAGAATGAAACCAGTACATAAGTTTGAATCACAGCTACTGGTAAATTCTTCTGTGTCTTTGGATATAACAGTATTTCCCACTGCATAATAAAAAGTGCATTAATTAAAAGTTGAGACTATATCCTCTATGTATATACAGAAATGTACACATTCATGATGGTTTGACAGATATAATTAATAATTATATAATAATTACATATATTTTGTATGAAAATATAGCAGGTTACATCAGTATGAATATAATGGTTTCTGAATGCATGAAGCTACCGTTTTAGTTTGGATCATCTAAAATTAAAAATCCTCTGGAAATACTTCCAGAGCAACAGTAACCATGACCTGAAGCATCTTCTGATGCTTCAAACCTATTTTCCTTCCAGTGATTGTCTACTGGGGTCTGAGTCTTCGCCTCCTTTGTAGATACACATATGTACAGCAGTACACCGAAGCTGCTGCTGTTAAATGTTAACTATTGTTCACACTTCGTTTTCTGTGTAAAGCACATTGGTTTGCTGGATTTAGATTTGTGTGATTTGATTTGACCTTGCAAATCTCTAATTTTGTATCCAACTTATATGCTACGTAAACGTGTTGTCTTGTTTAGATGATAATTTACTAAACCCTGCTTTCAGTTCTTGTGACATGTTGTTTTCATTACATTTATGGCTGCTTGGTACATGTACTTTGCAGAAAATAGATTTACATTTTGAAATGAGAAACTCAAATCAAAAAAATCAAGCTTATTATACTTTTCTCATTTAAACATCTGAGTTAGTCCAAGAACAACATGTGTATCTGCTCACAGTGTAGGGAATGGACAGAGTTCAATATTAACATTCATTCTGGTTAGCTTTATGATTTGTCATTTTCTTTTTGTGTATTCAAGACACACAAGAGCTTTCATCTCATAGCTGGAGGGTTTTAACTCTAACACAAAGCATAAGGGAAGTACACTAGCTTTGTTTATGTATTTAGTTTATTTATTTGCTCAGAAAATCTCATTGAGATCTTTTTTAAGAGAGACCTGAGACCGCAATTCAACAATGAAGTACACATAAGGGAGTAAAATACACTCAAACACCACTTTGCCTCAGTGAGCTTTGCAGTGAGTACAACGGCACCTTCTGTCCTTAGATCCTCAGATAATCAGAAGCTGCCCAAAAAGTCCTCAAGAGGAAAACACAGTTGAGGAGAATTTAATGAGTTGAGTAAACTCAGCAGTGGCATTTCATGCGACTGATAACTCGAATATATCACACCCAAGTTTCCAGCAACTATTAAAGTTTCAACTTTTTGAAAATTAATTATGTCGGGCAACAGGAAAATATTTGCATAATTCAGTTTTGTGGAAGCTAAACCTTCACTTTAAAGATAAAAAAATAATTTATGCCTTATGCCCTAATTTATTTTTATTTCTGTAGAGAAGAATGCTAAGTAGAAGAAGTTATATTAATCCATGTGCTCTTAACAGGCTGATGATTATACAAGTCTCTCTGTAGCCTGTGGTATTCAACCAGACACATGACACCATACATGCATGTGCATCTCTCTTTGCCCTGCGCACTGTGGCTGTTTTAGTGAGTGCAACGATGTGGAAAGGCCTCACACAAGGATTAACGACCAGTGTACCAGATGGTACATTCTCCTATCCTTCCTGCTCAACACACACGCGCGCACACACACACACACACACACACACACACGAAAAACACAAGAATAAAGGATGGTTTACCTTTTTCTTGGGTGGCATGGTGCTTACAGCAATCCGATGGTATTATTCCTCTGGTGTTACTAGCTCCAATCACCTTTCACCTGTCTCCAGGAAATGAGACATGGACCAGAATGCCATGAGAGTGAATTTACCTCTAAAAACACACAGGTAGATGAATCCGCGGATGTTAGTCCAACAAATACACCGTTATTTATGCGCCGTTTTGTGCGTAAAGGTGAAATTTCTCCCAACAAACCGCGACGCAAATGACACAACGGAAGACACGGATGAATTGCGTGAGGGGTTTCACTTAACACTGCTCTGTGAGTTGAGTGTAGTTACCCTTTCCCGAGTCCCAGGGGTATTAAAAGCTTATTTCTCGATGCGGCATCTGTTGCGCCGCACACCGCTCAGGCTGACCTCAAGCGCCGAAGAAGGTGTCCAAACCGTGCGCGCTGTCCCTGAGTGTTAAATAACGCAAAGTGAGGAGTGTTTCATTTGTTGTTGACCAGAGTTAGCTCCGTCCGCTGCGCATGATTAGTGTGTGTGTGTGTGTGTGTGTGTGTGTGTGTGTGTGGCTCCAAGCTACTTCCCGCAGTTTGGCTGCAGAAATGGGAGTATTATGATGGCCTGGGTCCAAAATAGAAAGATGGAATTAAAAAGCTAGGACTACATAATTCCTCTGTGAGCACGAATTACAGCATACAACTACAGAGAAACCCAGCATCCATCATCCAGAGCGCACTGTGCTATTCTCTCTAGTGTTATCACTAACTAAAAAACTGAGGCTGTTCTTCAAGTTACCTCAGACTATGTAGAAGTGCAGTGGTGCAAAAAAACTACTTTACTTGATTATTTACATTTTGTGATATTACTGAGAGGAAACTATTGTAGCCTAGTTTTTCTCCACTACATCTATTGATGACTATTTTTCAGAAGAACATTAATAATACAAAATACAGTCTGATCATGAGACTTCATTGATCTCTGTTGGGAAATTCACAAGCTGCTCAGCAGTATTTAAAGCAATACCAAATCTGATAACTACACTTTTTAAGTAAGCGCCCTCATTGCAAGACTATTTTTTGGAGCTTGTACTTTTACTGTAACATTTTGAATGCAGGGAGTTTACATGCACACAGTATTTATAAAACCTGGTAGTGATACTTTTACTTAAGTAAATGATTGTAATGCTTCCTCCACTGTGGAAGTACATACTATCAGGTATACAGTCAGATATTTTCCAAATAGAATCACAAGATAACCGAGGGACATACAGTAGAAACAGTTTTGACATTATGTGTTGTGTCATTACAGTATGGACTGCACAGCCTAATACCTTATTCAAACATTTTATACACTATGTCTGTTTTGGGCATAAAAATAAAAAATTAAGGGAGTTTTTTTATCATTATATTTTTTATCTTGTTGGACTGTTGTCATATTTCTAAAAACAAATCTGATTATTTTCCCCACCACTGTTCAGAGGTAACAACACTGAGTGTCTATTTCTTACAGTGAACTTTTTGCATCAGTAGATGGATGTGACAGTGAAGTACCAAAATCTCCAGAGGGCAATTTGGGAGGCAACACACACGGATAAGAGTGTTTGATAATTAAGAATGGAAAAGGAAAGAGAAGAAAGAAGATGTGACAATGACTTTTGGGTAGACATCTTGACTGGCACAGGTGCACCCACAGTCAACGTACATGCCTGTGCTTATCAATATCTCTGAAGGTTTAGAAAGAAGAGAAAGAAATCTCCTTAAAAGGTCCCAACATTTAGCCCCTGATCGAGGAGCGCACCAGACTGTGGCTTTACTAAATCTTCTCCATGACACTTCAAATCTCCTCCAGCAGGAGCCAGCTCTCCTCAAGCGCCAAGCAAACACTCACACTGACTCCAGGCTTACTTTGACTCACTGTAAGCACAACTGTGAAGTTGTTGCATAAGACTACCTGATCATTTGGGAGTTACTCTTGAACAACATAAAGAAGTTAAAGTATTCTCAGTAATCAAAACCTGTCTGCACAGAACACAGTCTGTACATTACTTTGTCTCCTTCAGTGTTTGAGCAACACTTTCGAACAACAACGTGTTCATCAAAACACTTACTAACAAAAGAAAACTTCGCAAATTTCTGAGAAAGCCATTTTGCCACAGCGTTCATTTAACAGCATTGCTTTAAATAATGAAGAGAATTCCAACAATATAACATACAATCTCATAAAATTTGGGTAAACTCCATCTGTTTATAAAAATCACTGTATTACATACCCATGTCTAAATAAAAGAAAAAATGTAATTTGGAAAATATGGTAACACATCATACTAAGAGTACAAATCATCAACGTAAAAAGTGACTAACACTGATATAATTTCTGCCAGTTTGTCTCTAATTTGTCACATTGCACTCTAAATGATCTCTGTGCAGCTTTTTTTACTAAATGACACAATTCTTTTCAACAAATGAAATGAAAACAAAACATTAATTTGTATCTGATGGACAATTTGACTGAAAACTAGCTTTAAAATTTTGTGTGAGCATAAGTAGCAGTCTCATAGAGAAGATGATCAAACGCATGCATCTGTATCAATTAGCTGCAAATTCTGGCATATAGAGAAAGACAACCATTACACCATATATATATATATAAAATTATTACTTTTTGTTTGTTTTTTTTGTTTGTTTTTTAATTTTTTTCTTAAGACACCCTGAGACAAATTTCTGACAGTGTCAGAAATTTAGGATGACCATCACCGCAGTGTGACTGCTGCTATGACCTACATTTACTAACCAACCTCAGAAAACCACATGAAATGATGCACTGATACACAACACAAGACTTCATTGTTGTTCATTGTTTACAACTGTAGCAGTGCAGATGGATCATGCACACTGAAGACATTTTACGATTCAGTAGAAGTTACCATCACATGAAAACTCTAACCTCCTACCCAAGTTTATTAGATGTATGTGGTGCAGCTTGACCTGCAGTAAACTTGCAGTCTGTATGTTCAGCTAGCAGTTAAACCTTGGTTGACTTTCCTTGTGATCAAAAACTAAAACTAAAACAGATACACATCAAGCAGGCACAACAACATCTCCTGCAGTAAAGTAACATTAGCTACAATTAACCTAAGCAATGCCAGGCAGCCTTAAAATGAGTATAAATCTGAGATGTAAATACGTAGTATTTATACTTAAAGATAGTAATTACAGAGTGTATGTTTGTGAGGATAACTCAGAGGACTGGTGCGTTCCCAGTGATGCTGTTCAGTGGCCACTAGACTTGTCTTTAAAGATGTTTAACCTCTCATCCGAAAGGCTTCATAAGCTCTGACTGACTGGAGCAGCAGCCTTATAAGCCCAAACTACTCAGGAGTTTATAGTTGCCACTGAACAGCACCTTTGTAATAACCATGACCTGATGACAGAATCGTCACAGACACCTGGGGTCTTAACATAAAGGGAAACACATCTCAATGGAGGAGCGCATTTAGCAATAGGGGTATAAGAAAATGTCAGACATTGTTATATTAGGTTTTATGACACTCTGTTGATTCTTAAATATACTGTATTGGATTGTAATTAACAGTGTACATGCATCGATTTGGCATTGTGTCTAAACTAAATGTCCTAAATGCATTTTTAAAAGCTCTCACTGCATATGTGGCGTATTCTTTACATTTTGTTCATCTTATACACAAACTATGAGTTTAGTTTGTTGATCTTGACATTTTTCATTTCCCAGCACAACTTATCCCAACTCTATTTCCTATATCTTTTAACTTTTGATGGTACCATGCTCATTACGTTACAAGTCTGAGCTGCAACTGTGAATCTACCTTTCAGAGCAAGTACTCAAAACAATCTGCTGATGAAGACCATGTGATTCAGCTGAAAGCTTCAAAACAAGCTGAAAGTGAAAACTGGGGATAAAATTGCTTTTTCAAGCTCAGTTCCCGTTTCTTCTGTGTCGTTACAGTCTCGTACATGCCTCATCTCACTGCCTGTCCACTCCCCTCCTGCACACACAGCACACGTGTCTACGTGCACATGTGCTGTCACACATACATAAACATCTGTCCCTAAGCTTCTTACGACCAGAATATGTGTGTGTGCTGTCACGCTGGAGTCTCCAGTACAGGGCAGGGCTGCTGGGGTAGAGATGGATGGCACGCACAATTTTAGGCAAAGCTCCAGACCTCGGCCTCCCTCTCTGCTCTCTACCGTGTGCACACAGCTGGAAATCACACATCTGCCCTGACCTGAAAAAAATACCTATTATTGGTAGTGAACAATGCTGACATGTTTTCATTTAAGCTGGGATCATGCAAACTCAGTTTATATTAGCTACTCCCAATTTAAACCCAATTAGTTAGGAGCCTAAATTATTGCTGTTTGGTGAGAGTCTTTTTTTGTTAATGCTCCTTTATTTTGCAGATGGCTGGGCAGCATCCTGTAAGGCTGGAGAAGAGCACAAAGGGCTTTAGGATAGTTTTCACTGCACAGCTGTTTGAAACACCAAAGCAGATGTGCAAAAGAACAATCAAACACAATGGTTTATCTGTTCTGGGATGATGGATTAAGCCTTTATAAAAACATGCCGCTTCGTTGGTTTAACGGCCAAACGCCAAACTGACGAAAAGTCCTAAATGTATGTTCTCTGTTGGCAGTTTAACACGTGTTCTGTTGAGTTGCTTTCTGTTATACTGATCGGTGTTTGCGTGATTTTTCCCATCCCATTTATATCAATGAGGCTAGACTAAATAACCTTTGACCTTTATGTAGGGATGCCCTATTGCTAGACTGTTTATTAAATGCAAATTTAGCTTGTTGTCCCTGATAACATGTACATGAAGGCAAAGCAGAAAAAGCTGTGAGAAATTCAAACTGAACTCCCTCAACAGCCCTCCCCCTTCGTACCCTCACCACTCTCACCCCATCTACCCCTGGCAGGGAGGCAATACTCACCCAGGAGACATTTTTGTTCTTGGCTACTTTTGACATAACTTGCAGGTGGACTCCAGATAAACCCAGCAACCTCACACACAAACAGATCTCAGTTCACCTTTAGCAACAGCAAATGCTCAGACATGGAGAAGGGCTTTTCATTTAACGTCCTTCATCGTTTCCCTCGAGCCAACAATCCTCACCCGATTTACATCCGCCCGGAGCATCAGCCTCCAGTCGCACCCCATTAAACATGCTTCTAAAGTGACTCAGGAAAGAGGAGGAGGAGTGGGAGTGGGAAAGAAAAAAAGATAAAACAACTCCAAAAGTGCCTGTCAGAGGCAGAAATAAAACATGCATAAAAGTTTCTTCAGTTTTCCATCTGAAACATCCTCTTCCTCCTCATGGTCATTGGGCGTCCACTCTCTTCAGATTCATAATGTCCACTGTTGGATATGCAACGAAACATCTGGCTGATGCCCCTCCTCCGTGATGCTGGAGGATGGGGCCAGCAAACAGCCAATCCTGCCCTCCTAACATCTGGGAGAGGACAGATTGAGAAAGAAAGGAGAGGAGAGGATAAATATGAGAGGAGAGAAGAATAAGTAAGGAGAAGCAGAAAGAGGTGGAGAGATAGCGAGGAAAGGGGGAAGTGACGGAATGGAGGAGGGAAGACCGTCTGACCGTAGGGCACAGTTGGTACAGGGCACAGAAGGCCGGCACAGATTGGAGGACAGGTTACGGATGCCCAGCATGAGATTAACCAAAAAAAAACATGTTACGCTCAACTGATTGTTGTAAAACATTGACAATTTCTATAATTCCCTGGGTAGAAACAGAAAAGACATTTGACATTTGTATATTCTGTGTCCAACGCTGCTGAGCTCCACGACAGTGATTATTGGAGGAGGGGAGGATTGACAGAAAACGAGATTGATGGTATTATAGATGAATGTCCATCTCTGCCAATCCCAAAATGCCACTCGCCTTTTACACGCTATCTTCATGGAGTCACCATGGCATTAATATACTGCATTGCACTCTCAGGTTTGGGAAGGAGTGGGAAACAGCTAGCCTGGCTCTCTCCCATCATCCTAGAACCAGAAACAGACTCAGTATTCAATACTGCATGTTGTACTTTTACACTGGGAAAAGGTAAGAGGATGAGAAACTGTTGGTACAGACTTTTCCCCTACTGACAGTCTTTATGCTGTTGTGCTAAACTGTTTATATACAAACTGTACTTTATATTCCAGCTTCTAAAATTGTAAGAAAAGCTTTTTTGGTCCTACATATTTTGCGATCAATCACATCCCTGTGGGCGAAGCAGCAAAAAGGAAGGTGAGTGTAGACACAATGTAAACCACGACGTAGAGCAGATTTACTAAATCCACAGGATTTTGTTTCAGCATCCGCCCTAGCACTGCATTGATTTGTGGTCTTGATCGACTGAGTTTAACAGAAGTAGTCTAGAGGAGAGAACGAATTGCAACAAACGCGTTTAATGTTGCTTCCTACACATGAACTGAACCTGGAACAAAACCGAAAGCGCCCAGAAAGCTGAAACAGAATCTGGAGAACACAAAGCAAGTTTCCTAAAAATAAATCTATTCTGATACAGGTTATGTAAAGAAAACAGGCAGTTTTAGTGACCAGAACATGCTGACGCATAAAGTAGAGTAAGACAATTAATTTGTTTATAAGACCAGTTGCAAACTACTGTTTGTTCAAGTTTACATCAGGAGACTCCAGCTTGTTCAAAGCAAAATAGAAATATACAATCCAAACCATGGTGCAGTGAGGAGGATCCATCCAGAATAAGTACACTCTGTTTCTAATTTCACCAGATACAGGAGCCACAAACGTTTGGTTGCATAAAAAGAAGGCAAGCAGAGGTGCATGGTGTACCAGCATAGTGATGCACTAAGATAAAAGTGCTCTTACTAAAATTGCACTGGTGGCATAATGGTTAATGTGAAAGCCACATAACCTCAAAGTCCTGCGATCAAGTCTGGCAGGGACCTTTGTTAATCTATCAAATAAAGGCTAAAAATGCCACAAAAAAACAACTTACAAATAAATTAGTTAATTAATAAAATATAAAATTTTAAAACTTTGAAAAGCCTGCTTGATTGTTTAAAAGGCCCTTAATGAATTAATTCAGACATTGTTTACAACAAGCAAATGCAAGTGTTGTTGTTTTTAACAGTATAACAGGGATAAGTGAGTATCATCCTTCACCTGCTGGCCAAGAACAGTAAGGTGTTCAGCCAGGTAAGCACTTAAGGTAATCCAGTTCTGGTGTCTGTAGTCCTGTGCCAGCAGAGGCCACACCTGGAGGGACATGCTTAAAGCTGCAGTGTG
Source organism: Helostoma temminkii (assembly GCA_900302695.1). NCBI lineage: Eukaryota > Metazoa > Chordata > Actinopteri > Anabantiformes > Helostomatidae > Helostoma > Helostoma temminkii. The sequence goes on along the minus strand of OMLM01000109.1, from coordinate 14,578 downwards.
CAAGCGACTCAAGCGACCAGTAGCACAAGGTTTGAAATCAGTTCATCTCACTGTGTTCCACCTAGAACTCCTAGAATCTCTGCAGTATCGCTCCACATTGATGTACAGTTTATTCCAGATTCTATTAAATTTCACATTATATGTGAAAATCTGAGAGCTAATTATTGTCCAGTTCTACAGGTTGATAATATCAACCACTTGACCCCCAAGGGGATTAATTCTTCCACAGAAAGAAAGAAACACATGCAGCAAATTGAGTTAAAATAACACTTAAACGTGAGCCATTTATTTTAAGCTTATCAAATACATATTAACACTTATCAAGGATTTTCTTTTTCGGTTTTGCATTTGCTCACATAATCAGTGACAACACTGAATGTAGCCAGGTCCCACTTCTTGATGTCTCACTGCTTTTGCTATCTGTGGCTTTTTGGTTCCGTAAGCTTCTTTCCTGGCTTGTTGCTGAGGTGGGCGCACATATTGCGTGCATCAGTACAGTATGTGGTAATCTGTGCGGCTCCAGCGTCGAGGGCTGACACTAAGCCTATTTCATGTAAGGACGCGGTTACGATGGGGTCCTCTGCAGTCAGTGCCATCACACAATGCACTGCTCTGAGACTCGAGAGTATTCGCTGCAACAGGACTTAACAGAGGCTGGGTAAACGCACACCCAAAACAACAATATGAGACTGATGAGAGCAAGAAAAGGAAGAGAGAGGAGAGAGACAAGTGTAGTAGGAGTCTGTCATTGAGAGGACAATAAAACCTGGCACGTAATGGCATAACTGCACCTGTCTGTCCTCCCCCGCTCCTCTCCTCCTTCAGCAGCTTCAGTCGGGACACATAATAAGAACAGCTGCTCTAAGTAGCTGTCATGTATTTAAATAAATATTGTATTTTTTCCTTTGCAAAACCAACGAGCCACAAATTTTTCACTTTGCGTGCTTTAGTGTTGAAACCAAACTGTTGCCTCCCAGTTGAAAACAAACCATCCAAGATCATTTATTGGCATTTGGTGATTTTTTTTTTTATGAAGTCTTGTAATGGGATCAATACAGAGAGCTGTTTCGAGATGCCACTGTGCGTCCTGCAGTCCGGCTGAAAACTCACACGGGCTGTCACCGAGTTGTGAACACCTTAGCAGCAAAGCACAGGTTGCAGGAGTCACACTCACAGCTGCTAGCAGACCGCCTGCGTGCACATTTAAACACTGCAGATGCCTGGAGATAAATGTGACTGAATCCTGACTAAAACTTGTGGGTATATACAGTTGATAGCAACCACATGTGAAGTATCGGTTATGGTTTGTTTATTTTATATCTATTTTGCTATAAAACAACTCATTTGTTGCTATGGGATTAAAATGATGCTGTGACGGTCACTTACATAGGCGGACTGCACTCTCCGCCACTGTCCCAGCCCACAGCAATACATCAAGACATCCAGTGGGTGAGAGAGGAGGGGACAGGCTGTTAGAGCCTCTGGTGGGTCACTTCAGGACAGGCTCACATACAGGATCCTCATGGTACAGGTGATGCACCTGCTCACCACCTCTTCAGGGAGTTTAATGATCCTGCAAAAGGAAAAAAGAATCCAGGCGTCCACAGGTTGCAGCAGAAGACGATCACCTGGATATTCAGGGGCTGGTCCCTCTCATAAGTTCTGTTCTCAGATGAGTTCAGGTGACGCCAAACATCTCACAACATCTTCTAAATCCTGGGCTCTGTGATTCAAACTTGAATCCAACAACTATCCCGAAGGCTGACGTGTTGAGGAATAGAGATCTTAAGTCTCGTGTTCACGTCTGTGCGCTCACCTCATCTGAGGAGGACACATGGCTCATCTGCCGTCCTGTGCTTATTTACCCCTCCTCTACCACACTTCACCCCTCTGTCTGTCCTGACTCGTGCTGCTGAAAAACCTCCCCTCCAGCTTCCTCCAGATTAAGCCCCCTGAATAATCTTGCTACAAAAACTAAATGACATGTCCTCCTTGTGTGTGTCTCAGTGCTCTGTAGTCTGTCAGTAGTAGCCAATCAGAGCTCTTGCATCTGCCCACTCTCATCTATACATCCTTTCCACATAAACCCACCCTGAGAGTCTGGATACAGTTTCCTTTTCTCTTCCTCCTCAATAATCTCAGCTCTGTAGCTCCTCCTCCAGCATCTCTCCCCCTCACTCCACCAGGTCGCCTCCCCTTCTCAGGGGTCCTCTCTCTTTAGGGGCGTTCCTGCTTACCTGAGTCACTCTTTGAGCTCCTGACTCTGTCTGTGTGTGTGTGTGTATGTGTGTGTGTGTGTGTGTGTGTGTGTGTGTGTGTGCAGGCTGCAGCCGAAGCTCGCCGTTCTCCCTCTCTCTCTCTCTGTTGCCATGCTAGAGCAGGTAGCATTCGACTAGCGCAGGAGACACACAGCCTGAATTCAAATGCGCCTCCAGCGTCTCAGACTTAAAAAAAATAAAAAAGCTCCACCCCTCCCTCACTGCAACCCCACCACCATTTCTCCCCCTCCTCTGTTATCTTTCTATCTGCCCTCTCTTTTTTGTCCACGTCTGCTCCCCATCTCTCTGCTTTGTGTCATTTCTCCTCTCACTCTCTGGTTTTTCATGTTGGTTTGAGAACAGATGGAGAGCGTGTAATTCTGCTCCTGTTCAAAACAGAGAAATCTAAAACTTTAAGTTATTTTCATCAACAACTGAGATCAAAACCTCTTGACAGATGTTTATAAAGTCTTCCAGGACTGTAAAACACTAAACTGCTAAATCAGTTTCTGAAAGGATTGTGTTTCTATGTTTTTACAGATGAGAAATTGTCATTATTTTAAAGTCAGTTTTCGTCTGCAGCCACACCAGCAGCTAAGTGAGGCTCACCTTATGCACAAAACTGCTTTAGGCTAAATGCTAACCAGATGTAGTAGGTAAGCATTAACCACCACAGCACCTGCAACACAGACTTTGGCAGATTCTCTAACCAATTTAAAAAATGTGATTTAACTAACTTTATTACAGAAAAAAAGTAGACTTTTGAAATGTGCAGTGAATATGAAGATAAAGGATTAATTCACACAAAGCTTGAATTAATCTCAGCGCGACAGGTTCATTTGATGACAAAATTGCCTCAGAAAATTCTTCACATTTGAACATGAATGTTAAGGATACAAAGGCTGTTGCTTCTTCCCGTGATCATCATCATCACAGCGTCCACAATAAGTGGAGCTGCTCCAACGCTTTCTTGCAGATTATAGTATAATTGATTAAAGAGGAGGATGATCATAGCTGTGGGGAAATCAAGGAAGTTAATTTTAGTCCACATATCAGTAAATGAAAGCAGGCCAGCTCTGGTCCCCATTGTGAATTACAGCGTCTTGTCTGGTGTCCTGTCACACACCAGCTATATCATTAATGACGCCTTTAGTACATTTTTCCTCTCAGTGTAGAAATGCATATAAATTTCTGTGTGACTCAGTTTATCATCAATTAGGTGATTCCCTTTACCAGTTTGTCCCAGAGATTTGGCTCATCCATCAAACAGACAAACGCTAAGTGATACATGGTTTATAATTCTGTCAGATGGGTCCTGCACTGCCCATTACAGTATACGCCAGCATCACTCTGGCATTCTGCTCCAACACACATTCATACAGCAAGGTTATAATCAAGTTATATACACATGACAACACAGAAACCTCCATGGTGCCTGTGCTACAGGCAGAAAAGATGTGAGATGACGATTTTTCAAGAGACAAGGACAAAGCAAACACTGCGTTCAATTGGATCTATGCAGATGTTTGTTCTATTACTATCTGTTAAAATAACACAGCATGTGCCCAGAACTTCTATCAACATATCCAGCAGATTTTGAGATATGTTAAACAGAAATTAGCTTGAATGTACAATGAACCCGTTTCTTTTTTGTTCTTGATGGAGTGTGTTGTTCTTTATTGCCATTACTATTGAGGCAAATATCTAACTTTTTAGTTGCTAAATGTACCACAATATTGACCAGTTAAGCAGAGCATCTTTACTGAAAACAGCTATTTTTTGTGGAAAGAAGGTTGATGGAAAACACCAAAGGTGTTAGTATTAACCCAAAACAAAGAGCTGAAAGACGCCAAAATGCTTTGTAGAGCTGAGGAGATGACTTCAGTTACAGTTTGTTCTGAGATTAATACAATACAAATGCAACCTAACACCACATTAAGATTTTTAAAAGCATAAAATATTCTTATTTTTGATGGAAAAAGGCCCAACATAAGGTTGGAGCTAAATTCTGATTGCTTTTATTTAAAAGGCATCACAGGAAGCACTTGGGTTCTACTTTCAGCTGAAGGAGGCCAATGTGAGGTTGGAGCTCTAGACTGAGTTGACCCAGACCACACTGTTAAAGCTTCTCGTCAACTTTTGTTTTCCAAAGTTTTGATGAAAATGCACAAAAAGAAGTACATGGGAACTTATTCACTCAGCTGGGGGAAGCTAATAGGAGGTTGTTACACTGCTCCCACAATTCAGGTGTGATCCACAACTTTTGTTTTATAAGCCTGTCCTATTGTTGGCTGTAGGACACCAACGGAAGGTCAGAGAGCAGACAGAACCAGCCTGAGATGCTCCCCATGAAATTTGGTGCCATTGTGCCAATTTTCAGCTGTAGGGACTGTCCTAGTGTGGAGTTTATAAGCGACAGACAGAAAACAGAAAATGAGCTACATTGATAGAGATAAGCATTTGACCAGTTGTTAAATAAAAGTATTGGTTAGTGTAGCTTTAACAAAATAAAATACATTTACACCTAGATAAAAATGTTAGTTAAAAATGGATTAAAATATTTATTTTTTTCGTCATTACTCTTTGTTGTAAGGTAACTACAATGGCGTTTTGGTGCCACGCAATAAAAACATAGTAATAAAATTCTGAAAATAAGGTAAGACTATTCTGAGAATTAATTTTCTGACATCTGACTCAGAATATTCTGACTTCAATATCAGAATTTTATTTTATTTATATTAGAGAAAGAAAAACATATCAGGTAAACATAAAAATAAGTATCAATAAATACAGTTGGGTTTGTATATCACAAAAAATTAGAACCAATTATTGTAAACTACACTACATTTAAATCCAGAATAATTTATAGACATTTACAGACATTACAATTCATACCATGGTGCTGCTCATCAGTACCAGCCCCATGTTTCCTCAGTGCTGCTCCCAACACATAACTACAACAACCACTCACAATCAAAGCAGATCTTTCATTAACAACAGAATGTTCCACTCCTCCTCAAAACATGGTGTGCCTCCTGAAGATCCGCAGCTTGGTCAGCAATGTGAAGTAGATAAAAGTCAAGCTCACTAGCACGTTTTTTAGTGGGTACAGTACCGGTGTCACAAAACCAAACACAACGAGCAGAGCGACCCGAAGGATAAAGAAAGGAAGATCCTGCAGTGCAACTCCAGCAGAAGACAACAAGGGGTTGTGAGGAGTGATGACTACGCGGAGAGTGGACAGGAAGGCCAGAATATAAATAGGGAACACCCAGGCTGAGTAGAAGACTGCTGGCTCTCCAGCCACCCTCACCATCTCCACCGTGTCTAACCAGAACAGGAAACTTTCTACAAACACTTCAGACCTTCCATCCCTCCTCCACAGGAAGCCCAGATGGCCAGAGAAGGACTGTGGGCGTGAGGATGAGGAGTACAAGTACGCAGTGCTCGGTGCTCGTGAGCTGAGACTTGATTGGCCGGGTGAGCTAGCAAGGTCCCGCCATCTGCCAGAGGCGCTGCTGTTTCTGGCTTCTGGATGACTCTGGGTCAAACCATTCTGGCCTTCATCGTGGTGCAGCTGGCTTGATACTGTGGTCACCTGTTCTAGGCGTGTGAGGACGGGGCCTAGCATGTCAAAGTCCGGATCCAGGCGGTCTGCTGCAAAAGACAAGGGCGCACAACAGCTGTTATAGTAAACTCCGCACAGTACACGACAGGGTCACAATTATCCACCAATCTGATATGCAGACACTAACTTTATTATGTGGTTTGGAAACTAGCTGAGAAAAAAACTGCTTCCATTCAGTCAGTTATAATTATTTCAAATCAAAAAGAAAGAGATCTGAGACTGGACTGTTATCAGCAGATAAAAATCAACAAGCCTTTCTTGTTCAGTTTTGATGTTGCCTTTGGCTTAACACTTTCATTTTCACAGAACGGCCGCAAACACCACTGACACAGCTCGTGATAAAAATGAATAAGATTAAGAGACGTATTCTTTAAAAAAGGCGTCACGTTTTAAAAGAAGTGCTTAATGGGCTTGGGGTATTGTATTTTGAATAAATATGTAGTTTAGGATGCATAAACATGCCTCATCACATAACCCCCCCTCCAAAAAAAGGTTTTTTACACTCTTAAGTGTCTTAAAAGTAAGATGTACTTCCACATCAGAATATCTTATGTGAAGAAAATGTAATCCATACCAACAATTTCAAACCAGGATACATGCACGTTTAGATAATATCAACAACTTCAACACTTACATTTTCCTGTGAGGCTGCATGGTCGAATCCTCTCAATGATATCCACACAGATGAGACAGAAAAGCACCAAGGAGACGGGCAACTCGGCGAAATGATCGATCCTTAGCCCTCTGTCTACCTGCACCTTCAGTGCAAAGAATAACTGTTAAAACATTTAAATCAACAGTAGGAAGAATTGATCTGCCACTTAGAAATTACAAGGGATGGAGCAGGAAGACACAAAATTGAAACGCATTTGGCTCCTGCATTCCAGATTTTATGAACCTATCTGAATTTACTACCCCATCATTACAGTAAGATTAAAAAGGATATGGAAATAGTTTATTATCTGTGTGGGAATTCCTCTTTTTAGAGTTTATAGTTTGGGTTAATGGCCAACTCATTATGTTTACTGTGGGTTACTGAACACCCCAGACAGAGAGTACAGTCTTGTGACTTGGACACATTTTCACTGGCTCTTCTTTTTAGTGCCAAAGTCCTCCTCAGTACATGTCGAGAAAATGTGTGGATGTAACTTTAAGCGATAAAATCTCAAGACACCAAGGCAAACTTTTGCTTTTCTTCCTCTGTGTTTGAACGTGCCATATCAGCCTCCACTCAGTGAATAATTACAGCACTTTGAACACATTGTCTACCACAAGAGGGTCATAAAACAAGCTTGTGCTGCAAATGGACTGTTTACAACAAATCCGCCTGTTCAAGGACCCCATCAGAGCATGACGAGACAGAAACGGCAACAGGTGCTCCTCAGAGGCAGAACAATCATTCTTCATAACATTACCTTGGAGCTGGCGATCAGAATAGCAAAGCATGGAAATGTACACAGGATGAGGTACATCAGTGCTGTTGGTCTCCTGTAAAACAATAGTTGTTTTAGTTCGCATCTGAATAACTGTGATTTCAGTATAATGAATAAATGAATAAAAGTTTTAGTGCTTGAGCATTTCCATGTTACGCTACTCAATACTTCTAATCATGAACAATTACTTAAACATAGCTCAGATGAAACTAAAAAAATACCTAAAACAGACAAAAACCAAAAACACAAATATACCCATCCACAATCCCAACATGCTTCTACTTTACTACGTTTTAGTATAATGTACTTTTTACTCATATTTGTCTAACATCTCTTAGTAGAGATTAGCCGTTTGTAAATTAAAGTGAAACCATGAATTTCTGATGAATAAAGTTGCTGTTGCAGGATAAGTATAAACACTGAAATATACAGTAACACTTGTGCAAACAGAGAACACTCAAAGTCAGCAAACTGAATCAGTAATATCAGTGATAAAGTAATTACATTAGTCACCATAAGACACCGGTCATAACAGACCAAGTAGGGCTAGATTAGTAAAACCCCTGAACTGAGCTGTGCTGCATTTTATGGCTTAAGAAAACATTTATAAAGTAAATGTTTTTACTTCTTTCTGGAGCTGCTCATACATAGAATTAGTTCACAAAATACAAAATGCATTGTTAAAGATTAAACTACAGTTCAAACTGCTCTTTTTTCTTTTGTTTTTGTCATTTTGTCTGTTCACTTAACTGCAACCGCTGTACATAATATTTTTTCCCACTTCCACCAGCAGTACTCACCACTGCGTGACCTCTCTTATGAGCCTTCGCTTCTTCAGGATCAGAAACTTCAGAGGAACCCACACCAGCAGGGTTGCAGAGGTCACATAGGCGATAGAGACCGCCACCACTAGCCAGTAGGCTGTCAGATCATGTCCTTTCACGTCACGTATGAGGTTGGCAAACCTCTCCATTACCACGAAGACTGGTACGATAAAAGCTGCAAACTGCAGCACCTCATACAGGACGAGCTTGGCAGTCTTCCCCGAGGGCATGCTCCCTGAACACCGGGTGCTCATCTGAACCTGGAGCCAAACACTTTGACAAAACGAGCCAAGCGAGTCGTTGGACTCTGCACACCGACACTGCTTACACTGCACTGGAGGCTGTTTTCTTTTACTGCTGAGGTAACAAGGTGGTCATGCTTGCTTTTTATGGGCTCACAAAGAAGAGCACTCCCATCCTACCAGCTGAAGGACAAAATTAAAAAGGCTGAAAGACAAGTCCTGAAAAAGAGACTCTCCTGTTTTCAAAAAGCTTTTAAAAAGACAAAGTTGAAGAGAAATATACAAAAAGAATGTGATTTTATTCAACAACTAAACAATTTTGAAAATCATAGTTACCTGGTCATCAACACCTGTTAAATGAAACTGTGGCAGCCCACTGCTGTTGGGAATACACCAGCCTTTTCATAGACAAATATCTCCCTCTAGAGGCAAGGAAGACAAATCTCTGAGCCATATGCCAGACCTGCTCTACATAAAAACATCTGATGGGTATTCAAAGACTGGTTCTGAATTCAATGCTGGTTTTGAATGTACTACAAGTATACTCAAAGCAAACATAATGCTAAATACAGTAGATTTTAGCGAGAAAAACTTGGATGTGGATGGCAATGTACAAAAGAAAATATTGAGGTTTCTGTAAAATGTAGTTGGCATAAGTGTTCAAACATCAGATGTTCCATTTTGTGAAACGGGCAAAGTGTGTTTCTGATAAAACCTGTGTGTAGTTAATAATACATGCATAATTTTTATGTATGGAGTTAGGATGCGGCTTTCATATTGTTATATAAAATACATGCAATTAACAATAATAACAGTAAAGGTTTAGCAGTTTAACAACAAGATCCAGCTGATCTGCTTGATTTAGACTGTGTGGGTGCAGGTTGGTCAGAATGGTAACAGGATGACACAAATGTTTTTAATACACAGATTCATTTGCTGAACTCTGAGCCTTGCCTTATTAAAACCAGAAACAAAAGCAGACAAAATAATAAATGCAGAGGTGAATGCTTCCATCATCACAAGAAAACAGTGTGTTTAAAAAAGGACGCTGCCGCTGATGTTAAGAATCTAAATGAGAAAATACATGAAAAAGTCATACATAAGTAAACAACTCTAAAAGCAAGAAAACAAGTCCGTAAATTTGATTCTGTACATTTGGCCTGGTTTTATTGTGAATACCAATTCATAAGTATGGTTAAAAGAATACATACAAACAGCAGGGTACAAGTTTAGACACAACCTTTACAATAACGTTGGTTTAAAACTTAAAAACAGGCAGCATCTCAATCCTGTACAACAAGGTTACATCGGGGTTGCAGTCCAATGCTGCACTGCAACTGGATGTTACATTTGGATGATGTGTGATGATAAACTGGCTCCTGGTCCCGTGGTCCCAGAATAGCTGCTACTTTGATAGTTTATTCCCTCTAAGATCCAACAGATTAACACTATTTCACTCTAGCATTATTTGAAGGCAGCATGAAATGATTCTTTATCTTTAAATCATTGACATTAATACTAAAGTTGGAGTTCTGGAGAACAAAACAGCCTCTTGTTCGCTAAACCGCAGGTACCAAAGAACAAGCTGTGGGTTGTTTATATTCTTAAGGTGGCACAGGAATGGCAAGTCTCTTTGAAATGCATCTCAACACAAATTTATAGCCAGATCAATACACCAATTTGTCCTGCAGCTGGAACATCTACTTGCACACATTTTTAAATTCCTTCATTTAGAATCCTTCACTATTACACAACAGCTATTTAACTGTCCTGATTCATCAGATGTTCGCAACCCAATCAGCTTTGGTAAGCATCTGTTCCCCAGACTTTCAAGACGTATAGGCTGTATGAGAACAACATTTGGTGTGTGTCAACTGTAACGGATATTTTATAGCTTATTTCAGTAAAGAGGAGTTTTACAAATCCTGGAAACTTCAGTATCATACTGTAGCAACGTCATTTCACTTCAGGTAGGATTTGTTTTAGTGTTACTTAGACAGCTCTAAGAAAGGAGTGGGGGTTTTAATCAGTTTTCACATTACCATTTGACCCTACAGTACAATAAGCATGTATCAAACACAGAGAGAAATGTCCATGTCGGCAAGTGAACAATTTAAATATACAACTAAGTTAAGCAGAATATCACATATTCGGCTTTCTTCTGAATACATACATCCTGTACTTGTTTTTAAAATAGCTTAACAATAATCAAAACATAAATTAAAATGCACTACAAAAAACATATTAAGAATTTTTAACACTGACTAAAGAGATGCTTTAAAGACACTGGGGCAGTTGAGAGAGTTCAACCATTAGTAGCCAAGTATGCGTTACGAGTCTGCTAGTGCAGCTCCTGGATGGAGACAGAGCTCATCTTAGAAAGGTAAACTGCAGTGTGGAGTCAACGAAGTTTAAAAACAAAATCATGCGAGTGTCATTTTCTCTTTGGCTTTTACACCTTAAATTTACCGAGGACATCATGACTGCAGAGTTCACCTTTAAGGCTCAGAGAAACACCCAGACAGAGCTGTGTTAACACAGAGACCACTCATGAAGTCATCTTGTGGCTTCACCAGAAGTTCAGTATAATATCTACATGTGTCATGTGCATGCGCTTCAGTTCTTTTCCCTCCAAACAAAACAAACAAAAGTGGCTTCAGTTTTCAGTACTTCTATGTAGTAGCCTAATGTTTTCAGCATTGCTAAACATCCTTTTTCTAATTTGAAAAAAAAAAAAAAAAAAAAAACTAAATGCAAGTCAATGCCCCCTTTGCTGTGAGATAAGTAGCACTGCAATTGCTTTAAATGGCTGAAAAGGCTGAGGCGTAAAGGAATTTTATTATTAGTGTGAGTGAAGGTAAATCATCACATACAGCTGAGGATGTGTGAACCGAGAGGTGCAGCTGTACACCTGCCTGTAGTGTTTTTGAGTCTTGTATGTGTAGCTCCAGTGTTAATAGTGTAAAGGAGTGGGTGTGTATTTCACGCTTGATCAAATAGTAATTGCATGTGTTTGTGTGTTGCGTCTACAGTTACACTAGATTTCTCAAAGCAGTTTGATAATGCT
>OMLM01000108.1:43451-61898 GCA_900302695.1 Helostoma temminkii | reverse complement strand
ACAGACATGTCTCGAGTTGGGAACTGTTCTTTATTCAGTATGATTATTTTAAGACCATTTCAATCACAGAGTCCTTTAAAATTGAGGACTGAATTATTCACTAATCATTAATTTTTAAACACTAAATTAATTATTTAAATGTAAATTTTGGGCACATTTCAAATTACAGTTTGGTTAATGATAGCATTAATAAAGAGGATACGAGCAGGGACGCAACAGACAATGCCACAGTAATTACAAAGTTAAATTTTTCATTCTGAAATTTAAAGAAAGACTAACTTTTGGCCACAAGTGGTGAAGACAGAATAATGGATATTCCAACACAGTTTCTTTAGGGATTTCAATGAATGATCTGACAGAGCAAGCGGAAGACGACTGTAACCTGAAACAGCCGTTATTTCTCCTGGTTATGTATGGCTCCACTCCCTATTTTATTGTTACCAGAGCAGTATTTATCTGTGAGATGCTAAAGTGTGGTGTAATAGAAGCTCGGGTAAAGAAGAGCAAGGACTCCATCTCCAACTTTCTGATCACTTGGAAATGTTATCAATAAAACAATACACATTTATCAATTTAAAAGGCTAATTGAACATTAGAAAACCCTTTTAAATTACATTAACACATTTTCAAGGTTGTGCTGATTAAATAAGCAATACAATTGTCTTGGTAGTAGTTCAGTATCTTTAGCAATTGTTTCAGTTACAGACTCTAGATGGCGAGAAACAATTGAATTCATCAGCCTATTCTGGATGTGAAGAATGACTATTCCATGTGAGAAACTGTCACAAAACTGAAGATCTTATACAAACTACTAGCTCTCCCTTCACAGAGCGTGAAGTGTCTCTAATAGAAGGACCACAACTGAGCAAGAGGACAAGTACCTTAAAGTCTCTGGTTGGGGAAACAGACACCTCACATGTCCTCTGGGCTTCATTAGTGCCTGGACTATTGGCCAGTCACAGCATTAACGGTGAACACATGACTGCAGGATGCTGGCTTTAGGCAGAGCTGCAAACAAAAAGCTACAGCATAGACTGAAAGAAAGATCATTTTAAGATGGGGAGGATGGTGGACAAAGGGCAATTGGATCAAAGTGTTATGGACAGACAAATCTATCTATCTATGACAAATCTATGTATGAAATGTTTGGATTAGGGTTGGACTAGAGGCTAATGCGGTCCATATCTCGATGCACCTTCAATCCCGATACACCGTCAATCCGATATAGTAGAGATACATGTGCAGGAACTTGTGATGCAATTCAACAAGATCTCAACACCTTTTAATTCACCTTTCACAAAGAGATTGATTAAACCTGCTTAAAATAGTGGAGCTGTTAACAGCTGTGTGGAATAAACTTGAGGGTGGTAGGTACGCACTTCAGGTGAGTTATAAGCACGTCAAGCTTCCCATCTCTTACAGAACCAGTAACATTAGTGTTTCCAAACCACAAATGAAAATTTGTAGTCCGTAGGTGTCTCTACCATGTTTGTTTTTTGCTCAACCATGATAGTATACTTCCTCGACATGCTTTAACTTAAGGTACAGTAGGTCTAATGAAAGAGGAATACCAAAATACCAAATTATTCATTTAGTCACATTTTTAAATAAATGCTAAATAAATGTTATGTCCTAAATATGCATTCAATTCACAGAGGCTCTACTGATGCACATTCATCAGGCACATGTTCATGTATTGATACGAATCTTAATCAATCTTCCCAGCCCTACTTTGGATTACATATAAAAACATTAAAGAGGGTGAAAGGGATCTTGAAGAAGGAAGGCTTTTGCTCCATTGTGCAAAATCATGGCGTACCCTGTGAAAGGAAGCCTGATTGGAGCAACAACAAGACAATGGACCCAAAGCACAGCTCCAAACTATGTGATTATTTAGGCAAGAAGCAGTCAGCTAGTTTTCTATTATGGGCTCTGGTGTGGGAGCAACTTAACCATATGGCATGGTCAAGCTGTATGTGCTCATCAGGCCAAACAAATTAGTGTGAGGTGCTTCAGGAAACATGGTGTAAAATCTCTTCAGATTTCCTCAACAAACTGACATCTAGAATGCCCAATGTTTGAAAGTCTATACCTTCATAAAACCAGGAGACCGTTGACAGGCAAATAAAAGTTTCAGCATGGAGGCATGTGACTTTAGATACTTAGAATGGAAGGCAGAGCTAATATTGAAATTAATTAACCAGCACAACCTCACCTTGGCTCGCTCTTTAATTATGAAATAAATACCCTCCTTCGTGACTGCTAAATGAGTGCACAGCTTCATCCAACCCACCCCACTGCTGCTGAAATCTAGCTTGGCTGCAGTAATGTAGAGCAGAGCCATCTAATCAGTAGCCTACATACACTGGAAAGCAAAAATGGCTGCAAAGTGGTGCAATTAATTCAGTCTTGTCATATTCAATTCACTACTTTTTCACATTTTGCTGCTCTTGTCATATTCTTAGTGTTGGTAATTGCCTCTGCAATGAGAGCGCAAATTTGTAAGTTAAAGATACAGGAGACACCTGTCTCCTGACCTCATATTCTCAGGAAGGAAATTTCAGATAAAGATATTATACCTCAATCAATGTGCATCCAGCATTTCAAAGTTAAGTGTCTGTTTACTCTGATGGAAATACTGTATTCCCTTGTGCTTTGGAAAAAAAAGATGGCAGATGTAGCCCATTATTCTCTGCCTGTAGACACACAAATAATCAGAACACAAGACAAAATACAATTTTACACAGTTGGAAGATGCCTGACACAAGATACCCACACCTACGAAAATGCTGCATTATAACATAATTGCAAAAATAAAACCTTATTCTATAATGTTTGGGTTTCATTGTGTTTAGGCATACAAAGTACATAGTTAGATTTAGTGAGCAATCATCACAGGTTTAAAATCACTGTTTCACTAGGTTATGTTGTCATCATGGTTACAGATAATAACCCTAGGTTACCACTGACTATTGTAGGATAACATTTTCTCATTCAACCATCCCAATTGCTCCCTCTGCTGCATCTCTATGACAGTGTGTCACTACTTCCTCTTTGCTCTTGTTGGACTACATTCAAGGTAACTACAGGAAATAGAGGACTCTATCCCTTGAAAGCAAACTGATGCAATATTTGGCTCTGGACGATATCACAACACCACAGGTGAATGCTTCACATCAATTCTGCGCTTAAAGCAACTAGTGTAACCACATAATGTGTGGGAGTAAACAATAGTCAAAACTGTAGGTCTGATTTCAGGTGGGCATTAACTGCTCTCAGTAGAGCTTTCACAAGTACTGTTAATGGTTCTATGTGATCCCAATAATGGAAAATCAGCTGTGAAAGTTCTGAGTCACTCATGAGTAAAATCACATTTTTAATGCAGTCATGTTTTATAATAAAAACAAATCTATGTCTGTATAATAATCTACAACATAATTATTGTTGCTCCTGCACAAAGTAATGGGATTTTTAAACACATGCAAACCACTAATAAAGAAGACAGTGAGATCATTTGAAGGTGTAGATGCAGACTGATCCATATCTACTGCACCTGCACATAGTATTTTTAACAGCACATTTTACCTTATGGTGTCAACACACTGATAAAGAAACTGTATTTAATGATACAAGTCTCAAACCACGTAGAATAGGAGGAGATTTAAGATCAATCTTTTTAGTGCTGATTTAAAGTAATTCATCTGTGAAGCATATCATAGTTCTGTTAGCTATGAATCTTTACAAATGTGTGCATGCTAGTTTCCCTCCAGGTATCAATATCAAGAGAGGATAAGCTGGCCCCTTTAAAATAATGCCACAAGTCAATGCCATACCATTAGCATTAGCTATTAGCATCCACATATTGTATACTGAAATATGCTTTATATACTTAGGAGGTGCTTTGAGGAAAAGCCTTTACTCTGATATATTTTGACTTCACACTGGGAATGTCATTGCCAAGATGATCCTACATTCCAAATGAGTAAACAAAGTACTGAATGACATTCAGAGTTTAAACAAGGGTCTGTATTTGACGGTGGGAATCTACAACATAATATTATAATTCTTTTAAAGGACTCAAAGTTGTATTGTTAGAGCTCTTCAAAGATTAACTTCAGGGATCGAGTCTCCTCGAAGAGCTTAACAACACAAAGTTCCACTTTCACTGTCAAAGCTGATCTGAAGGTTACCTAAATGTTAAGATATGGAAATGATGTTAAGAGACAGGAACTTGGAACAAAAGAGCTGATAAATAATCTTTGACTATAATGCAAATTCCTCCCCTCTGGAAAAAGACCAAATGCTCTGCCTCGCCCACTCCCCTGCTACACTGCAAGCAACAGTCTGCATAGGTTAACCTCCAACATATGGTGCGCGCTGCTTGACATTACTTTACAAAAAGCTCAATACAGAAAAGTAAAGAGAAGGGTATCCTCGTGGGAATATTGATCATGAATTTCCATTTCTATTTACATTTGAAATTATTGTGTTTCCCAGATTGTGATGCTAAAATGTTCTTTCATTGGCTGGATTATGTTCAGATACAATGTACTTTCTGAATGAGTCGAGCTCTACGTTTACTAACAGCAATGGATTTGCTAAGTAAGTAAGTTAGTTTAAAGTAGCACACTGTTTAAAGTTAGACAAAACTGAAGTTTTCTTTAAAAGTAATTAAAGACATTGTCACCGCAGTCAGTTTTTCTCCAGACCACCTCCTCCTCTAACCTGAAATATTATGTCTAAAAATAATCATAAAAAAGTGAAATAACATAGTTGTGACAAAAAGTGATGTATTAATACATTAATACAATTAATATGGTGTAATATGATGATCAATGTATTAAGTAGTCATTAATGTAAATAAACAAGATATCTTTATTATGTTGACAGAAGACAATCTGGTTATAATTACATTCCCTACAAAAACATTGTGTGATAAACCTATATAAAGGTAAGAGGTTTATCTAACTGAACAACATCAGAGTCTGCTAGCAACAGCTAGTTTTATTAGTTACTACAGCAGCTGGTCAAAAACTATATGAAACTATAAATGTTTTTAGTGTCTTTGGCTTCTTTGCCTCAGATAAGTTGGATATTAACACCTGCAGCTTTTTTACTGAAATATCTCAATCATACTGGAATTAAATATGTTAACATGTCTCCTGCTAGTTTCAGCATGTGCACAGCTAACGTGTAACTAGGACTCCTGAATCCTAGACTCCTAGAACCCCTGACTTGGTAGTTCATAATATGGAAGTATCTGTAAACTATGCATAGTTGGATTCCTCATTTCAGCCAAAGTGTATTGTTCTGTGTTATAATGGTGTCACATAATGGATATAATGTCATTTTCAAGCTTAACACAAGTAACGTGATGAGAATCTACAATGGATCTGCATATTAGCTATAGGTACATCTTGTCAATAGGTGACCTTTAGCAGCTGTTGCAACTGTGACGGAGAACGAGAAAGCCACATGATATGAAGAGTGAGAAAGAGTCTGCATTAGGTGGTGGATTTGGGCGAATGGGTCGACAGTCAGTCATTGTTGCGCTTTTATCCTGAACGATTCCACTGTATTAAGCTTATGTTTACTATGATTCCAAAGCTCATGTAAGGGCATATTTTTAAGTTAATGAGTTTTTTACTAAACCTAACCAAGTTGTTTTTGTGTTAAACCAAACCATTTGTCTGTTTATCAATAGCCAGCGGGATTATAATTTTGCTCCTTTTCCCTTCTGTGTGGTGTTTAATACCTGTTTTAATGCAGTGTAATTTCACCAGACACTGTCTCTAAACATCACTTAGCGTGTATTATGAATCCTGCTCCATGAGCCTTCACATGTGTGCGGACACTAAGCGCACTAGCATGGTACTGCTGACTGCTGTTTATTTCCTTGTATGTATAGGAACCAATAAGAAATGCGATTGTGCAGCTGCAATTACACTGGAGTAAATGGATGTCGTGCAGGAAGGCATTTACACATCGTCAGTAGGGTCACACCAGAACTCTCTGTACTGGCACACACGTGATGGCGCAGCATTCAACACGCTAAGTCATGTTTAAGTCGGCATTAAATTAAACACATCAGTGAAATATGACCTTTTCGACTGCTTTTTGATATGTGTTTCTTTTTGTACTGTGATGACAACGGTCCATTACGCCGGCTTGTGATATGCTAGGAGTAGAACGTACCTATGAGAGAGTAACATGTGCCGTCCTGAACGCCTTCCCTCTGCTTCAGCTTTACTACTGATGAGGTGGTACAAGAACACTTGATGCCAACAAACAGGAAGGTTTTGGTTGCGGTTTGGTTAGGTTTTGTTGCGTTAGATAAAATAAAGTGTTGTCTGCAGTAAAGTCATTCTATGATGGCAGGGAAATACATGCTGGGGCTAAACACTATATGGGCTCAGCAGGGAGTTGTAAGCTGGTAATTAGGGACTGCATATTTGTGTGTGTGTGTGTGTTGAAGACGGGGGGTAGTGGTCCAGCACTGCAAACATCTGTCAAAGGATAAACCTCTGTCACTTCCTGCTGCGCAGTTAATAAAGTCAAGCTGCGACCAAATGAGATTTACCTTCTCTTTTCTTCCTTTTGCATAACAACCTGCCACAAAACACATTTTCTGTGGCAAAGTCAGATGAAAATAAGAAGAGTGTTTTACATAATAACTGAGGAAGAAAACACTTCATTGACACAGGAGAGGGTAAGAGTATGGATGAAAAGAAGAAAACAAATGCTTAAGAGTTCCACAGGAAAGTTAATTAATTTAAAAAGATTACATGCTTAAGGTCACAGATCAGCCAGGTTTGTTTACCGCTAAATCACTGGAGAAAAAAGGAACCAGAGAAAGATAGTGAGTCAAGACAAGAAAGAAAAATGAGGGAAGATGAAAGAAAATGAAAAGAGACAGAACAGTGTTTACAAAAAATAAGGATGCGGGAGGAGTGAGATGTGGTGGGGCGTGGAGGGTCTTTATTTACACTGCAGGATTTATGGCGACCTACGTATGCTGTGTGGCATGGGAGCCATCGCCTCCTGGCCGGAGGAAGCAACATCATTTCAAGCTCGAGTGCCCACTGTGCCGTCAAGTGTCCTGCCAAAAAGTGCACGACTGCAGAATACCAAGAAATTCCCCTGACCTTTTCCCCAACAACCGCTGTGTTCATCTGAGTCACGGCACTGAAAGGCCTCTCTCTCGTCACAGTGGTGCCTCTGTGTCCTGCAGGATTTAAACGCTAACAGCCAACATGAGTCTCCCATCACATCTGAGTATGTTATCGAATAAGAGTTTCTCACTGATCTCTGAAGAAGAAATTTATGTTTTTAGGGCATTTTCTACAAAATAAAACGTACCAACATGACACATAGGGAGCACATGACACCAGCGTTGGCCTCTCATTCATGGCTGCCAGTGGAATTTATAACCACTTATAAAATGTTAGTGTCTACACCACATAGCACCTGAAAGGTAAAAACTAAGTATATTTCTGAAGCATTGTGTCCATATAGAAACAGTCTGAACCTCAGTTGGCTCAACCAGGAGCTGCTTTATGTTCCCAGAGCCTGACTGAGAAAATTAACTAATCAGTATGTCTAGTATGTTTTCCCAAGTTGACTTCCCCCCCTCTTTCAGCTTGTCCCCCTACAGGTTGCCAAAGTGGATCGTGGTCCGCACATTTATTTAGGAAAGGTTTCTTTGCTGGATGCCCTCCTCAATATTCTCCAGGCTTGGGACAACACTCAGAATGCACTGGCTTGTGTAGGTTTTTTTTTGACATCTTGGGGATTCAGTGTCTTGTCCAGGGTCACAGCTTGCAAATGGCTGATGCTAGAGTTTGTAGTTAAAGATGATTAAACAGCTTTGGTGAATAAAGTTCAGTGATTCATCTTTCAGGCATTATTGGGAAGAGTCTAGCGATGCAATATATATCACGATGCTACAGAGAAGACTGTAGCAATGCAATATGTATCACAACACTACAAGGAAGATAATATATTGCAATTTTTTTTAATCTAATTTTAGGAAAACTGCCAGAAAGAACACACCATCATGTGCAAGAGTTAAAAAAGGAGTTTTTACGCAATGAGTACATTAGTTTAAACAATGCAAAATGATCCAGTGTGCCACAATTGTTTTTATGTAAACTGTTTTTAAAAAATTGTACTGTATTTTTCATGATTAATACCAAAACATAACGTCACTATACACCTTAGAATACTGTAATGATGGGTCTGTTTCATGTTCAATGAGATGCAATGGAAAATCATAAATGAGGCTTTAAACACAGATTTGTGGTAATGAGGTCTACAGGGGCTCCGTAACATCACATGTGGCATGTTTCCCTGCTTCCCTCTGTTTATCTTCTGACCTCATCTTCCCACTCCTCCATCAAACAACAACTAGCAACAGCAATCTCTCAGAATGGATTGACAGGTCCACCAGTACAATCCTACCACCAAAAATGGAAAGTATTGGCTCAGTTAATTTTTCTTCTGTGCAGATGAATGTTATGCATTAAATAATTTTCTCTATTCTCAAACAGTTTTTGAAGAGTTCATATTCTACATAAATGTGGATTCATAGTTTTATTCTTACACTCTTTTACATTTCTAGAAACAACTTCTTTTTCTTATCATGCATATTTAAACAGTAACATTAGAGCAAGGCTTCTCCTGAAAATAAACTGTAACCACTGTTATTTTACGCTTTGTTCTTTGGGTAAAGAAAAAACAAATTTTCTGCTTGACTGACAGCTCTCTAAAGACACAATGGACAGCTAGCTTTCCCACTGCTCTGCTCAGAGCAGCAGATTTCACCTAACCTGACCTGGTGGACGTGTCTGTGTAATTTGTGTGGAAATGGGGGTCTGTGTATGGACTGACGACAGTCGTACATACGACACAGAAATGAAATTTTGTTTTTGTGTCTTTTCTTCTACATCTTCAGTGTTACAATGAGTATCTACAGAAAACAACACCAAAGCTGAAGACCTTTTGTCCTCCCCACCACTCCTTGTCCCTACAAGCATAACACACACTCCTCCTCCACAAATCCCCATACAGTTAGTGATCAATTCTGAGTGGACATCAATCAAATTGACTGTGTAAGTGGTCCCTGGATACCACACCTAGCCTGGCCACCTCAGATACAGCGTTTGCTCATTGTATCAGCGGTTTCACACCGAGATCAGCCACGCTGATAGCTGCTCTGTGACGTTTTAATTACACACACTGGCAGTGACTGGGATGCTGCAGGTGCTCTTGTTGTCATTGGTGATGATCTTTTCTCTTTTGTCCTGTGACTCTTCCTTCCTTTCTATTATCCTTTAACAGCATGTGTTTGTTTTCTCTTCATTCAAAGTGACTTTAGCCTTGATATATGCAGACGCCATGTTCAATGATCATTGTTCAGTGTCCTTCCACCAGATACTGAAAGCATTTTTACATCACTGAGACATTGTGTACAAACGTGTGCATCTGTGGCCATGCAGTAAATCTTATTTGTGGGATTAACCTTAATATTAATCTAGTCACCTTCACCTGATAATAATACAGTATGTTTATGTTTGTGGCTGATTATTATAATTAGATGCCACTATTTCGTATAGGTCAGACATTAGGAACAAGTTAGATGTGTTTACCAAAGCATAGAAATAGTCATTACTAACAACATAAGGTTATCAACTTTTATCTAATTAAATTAATTAAAATCGTCGACCATCAGAAAATGACCTTTTTGACTGTACGGAAGCCCAGATGGAAAAAAAATAAACCTCATAAAAGGATGATCAAAGGTTGAACTGGCAATGCAGTTTTAATATTGTGCAACATATCTGATTTGTCTCTGTCTTTCTCATTACACATAGATGGACAAGTTTACCTTCTTCTGTATTTAAATAAGATTACTGATTATTTGAAAAGACAACAAGAAGCCACAATAAAGAATAAAATCTAAAAAAAAAAACTAACATATAAATGTCCAGATGCAAAATTAGCCCTGAGCATCCTAAAAGACAGAGAACACATGTACAGTCATTCCCAAAGCCACAGGAGAAGTTTGCAGTAACAGTCGCCCTAAGCTCTAATATAATATTGCCATGTCTGTCCTCACACCCTGTCTGACTGCAGGCGTTTTGTGGCCGCCACCTAATAAAACACAAGGCAACGACTGGCAATGCCAGCGCCTGCTCCATCAACATCCCCACCACGGTCATCAAGGACACCTATTCCTCCACAGAGGTTGAAAGATGTCTGAAAGTCATGACTACAGAGCGGGTTTGGGACTAAGAAGGAAGAGGTCGTGATAACAGTATTAAACGCCTCATTACCATCATACCCAAGCATGAACAACACCACAACCTGGAACAGAAGCTCTGGTTTGGACTGGACACAGAGGCCACGGAGCCCCTGGGAAAGTGGGCTGGCAGGGGTTGCTTATACATGCGGTAAGCCAGACTGCTCAGGGTGCACTGGAAAAGGTCTTTGTGCTGCAAGAAGTGACCAAGATTAATGCCAGCACCCACGGGTGAGCAAGCCCATAGTTGGTGATGCCCTCACATTATTGCCAAGCCTACTGCAAACCCACTAAAGACACTCTGTGTTGTCCTTGAAGCAAATGATTATTCAGTGCTGCTCCATGCTGATGACAGAATGAGACAGACTGTCTTATGGAGACTAACAATCATCGCTTGCTCAATTTTAGGCCCATAATTCATGCAAATGTGCCTGGGGAGAGTCCCTTTGTCGAATTCTTTCCTTTTGCTCCAGCTTTTGCCGCCTGTTTTTTTTTTTCTTTTTTTTTTTGCAGATCGACTTTGTGTTTGACTTTGCTCGCTTTTCCTCTTGTTCTTAATTGTGTTTTGATGAATTACATCTTATTATATAATTTCGCTTTTATTCATTTGTTTGTTTCCCGACTCACTTGTTCATTTGTACAGGGCTACGAGGGGGGACGCGTACTGAATTGATAAACAGCTCTTAGTGGAATTCTTGATAGAAATGAGACAGAAAGGGGACGTGGAGCTCTGCTGATGGAGAGAGAAGTAGATTAAGTGGCTGTGGGTGGAAAGAGGAATGTAAAGAGACAATTTGGGCAATTGGGAAGTGAATGAATGGAGTAAAAAGCGGGGGAGTGTGGTTCTACCTGCAAATGAGTGCATATACTGTCAAAAATATTTTTCTCCTATGGCTAATTTTCTTGTCAGCTGAAGTGGAAGTTCATCCTGCCAAACGCACTCCAAATGACTCTAAATCCAAATGCAAAATAGGGCTGATAAAGCAGAAAAACAAAAATTAAAAATATAAGTGAATACCAGCGGTGTGGCACCAGCATGCTGAATATGGTGAGGGAATAATTCACACTACAGTCTGCTCCAGGAAATTGAAACTCTTGCTTAATGTGAAGTTTCTGTTCTCAGCAGTTGCCTTCCATGAGTCTGTTCATGCATAAAGGAAATGACACGGCCAAGCAGACAGAGAGACACAGGCAGAAACAGAAGGGAAGCAGAAAGAGAACGAAAGTGCAGGTGGAGGAGGAGAGACAAAAATGCTGAGAATTGAAAAACAGTGGAGCGATGTATGGAGGGAAAATAAGAGATGAAACAGAAGAGAGAGTTTGAGGAGAGTGACTAAGTGGATGCAAGAGAAGGAAATGAGAAAGGAGAAGAGGTGGAGAATAAAAATGCTCAATATAGGACAGCATGAGGAGAGATAAGTGAAGGAGAAAATAGAGTAACAGACGTAAAAGACAGGTTTTTTCTATAAATTCATGCACATCAAGCAGAAAATGAGCTGCCCCCGCTAGACAAAAGTCACGTTTCCTTTACAGAGCAAAAATCCAAAGTCAGAAGATTATTTTCTCCTTAATGCTGCAGAGAAGCTTACAACAGCAGAACTACCTTGTTGCAGTAAATGGAGCAGATATAATAATCACTACCTGCTCAAATTTAAATGCATAATCCCTGGATTACACCAGTTCAGTAATGAAATACGGTCAGTTTCAGGTATTACCTTGAGCCTAAAGTCAAATGTGATGCCGAGCTGTCATCGTCCTTGAACTCAAATGGATGTATTATTGGATACCTTGCTCAATAATGGTGCCTCAATCATTGCTGTGAAAGTTGCTCACACTGGTAATTGGAATCACTGAAAATAAGTTTGGGAGTTGGAGCCGATCCCAGCTGACACTGGGAGAGAGGTCACCTGCCTATCACAGGCCTGACATGTACACACAGACGTTTCTCGCTCACATTCACAGCTACAGGCAAGTTAGAGTTACCAATTAAACTTAAGTACTTGAGTATTGGTGAGCCCATGCAGGCACAGGGAGAGTGCTAACCACTGCACCACTTTGTGATGCTGCTTATTATGTTGCAACTGCTGTAATATTATGATAATGAATTTGTAAACAATGATTCTGACTTAAGCAGTTATGAAACTAAACCTCATCACAAAGTCAGAAGACTATTAAAGGCCCGGTTGATCTGATCATTTTGACTCAGCAGAGAATGTAATGTGGGAGTCTTCAATGACACTGATCCAAACGTAGAACAAATCTGTTATGCTCAGTCAGAGCCAGACCTCACTCTAATTGAGAGATTGCTGGTGGTTTTGAAATCCAAGTGAATTTGAAAAGCACTGAACTTCAGAAAGAACACAGCTGATTGGTTTGAAATGGAATAAACCATCTTTTTGCTTTTCTTGTCTTTGCCATTTTTCTAATTGTGATACTTGAATTTCTGCAGATGGTCAGATGCCCTCTCAATGCTGGTTGATGTTACAGTTGTTACAGTAAGTTTCACAGTATGGAAACTTGAAAGTACTTGGTAACTGAAGAACTGTGTGACACATGTACAGTGGTTCTTGTGATGAAGTCATTTCTATACCTTCAGATCCTGTGGATTTGTTGCAACAGGATCTTTGGTGCTGGTCTTGTAGGACTCCAGTGTATCAGTGGTCCTGCAGGACAACACACCATTACAAGCATTGGTGCAATAATCCACTTTAAGTGTAAGTGTGTTGTAAAGCATATAAAAGCCCGTTTACGACTTGTCACCAAGGCAAAGCCTCATTCTGTACATGTGGAGCTCTGTAAAATTACCATTAGATCAGTATACACTAAAGCAGCTGTAGTATAGTACAGTCTATTACTGTTCTGTTATTGCTTCAAAGCTATTTCAATTATTTATAAATCTAGATTCAATTTTTTTGTATAAAACACAAATTATCCTTTTATCATCTCATAAAATTAGCAGAAATATGTTCATGGATTTAAATGTCTGTCATGTTTGTTTACAGTTTGAATTCTATCACTTCGGCTTGTTGCTTTACTTCATATGGAACAAATAGATACAGTTTTAGTGTTGCTATTTATAAACTTGATGATGATGATGCTTGATGATTTCCTAGCATTTATGACCTGTATTAAAATGTAACGCACTGAAACCATTTCAGCAAATGTCAGTATGATTTCTATTACAATAACATGCATATAATGCATCAGATTTATTTATACATTGAATTTATGGATTTAACAAATAGCAACACTATTAATGATATGATGCTGTCTGATAGAAAAGCACTACAAACTACTGAATCACTGATTGGTTCAGTTAGCTGACCAGATGCTAAGGGAAACCAGCTAAGTCCATTTATTGCTGTACTGACTTTAAAAAAAAATCTATGGATCCCAGAAAGATTACAGGCCTATGCTGGGAGGGATCAAGATAAATGAGTCAGTAATACATGTTGAGGAATGCTAGTAGCTGTTTATAACTGTTTTCCATTCCCCTTTTGACTCAGAGTGAGCCATTTGTCACAGCCCAATATGCTGAAAATTATTGAACGAGGGCATGCTGCTGATTTCAGGCAGGAAAAAACAATAACACATATTTGTGTGCTCCGTGTTTATGTAATAAATTTCTGGGGAATTGCATTGTCACCAGCAATGGATTCAAATACGCTTAGCGCTATTAACATTAATATGAGTCAGATATTACATACATTTTCCTCCCAATGATTCAGGCCTGTGGGTATTAAAATATTCATTATTGCTATTTGTAAACCGGAAAAAAGCTTAGTCATTGCATATTTGTTTTCCCCAAAAAATTAAATTTTGAGAAGCTCAAACCACACCAGATTATATTTTCTCTACATTTTCCCCACCCTCTCCACCTACAAAATTTATTTGCTTGTCAGTAAACATGAGCAATACATTTCATGATGTAACAGAATGACACTGAAAGCATCAAAGTATCAAATTCATGCCTGGAGGCGTTAGGGGATTAAAAAGCAAACCTACATGTAAATTAGTGAAACACTGCCAAGTCTGTGGAAAAGCAAAACAATTAGCACAATCCGAACGATGATAAATGTTCGGCCTCACTTTTGGAATCAGCCACATAGAAACAGCCTCCTGAAGGTAGGAGTAAAGTAAAGTTTAGCCAAATTAACTATTTAAGTTTAAACCTTAGTTTCTTATTGTTAAGAAGTCACCATCATTGGTACTGTATGACAGGACCAACAGCAAACTGGGAATAAACCAAGCTCATTACTCAAACATTCACAAATTTTCTACTGTAAAATTAACACAGCAAATGCATCTATACTCCAGTTCTTCTCTAGGCTGCTCCCAGTATCACTCCACATGCCTAAACCATTTAAGCCTCACCTCATCCACCTTGTGTCTGAACCAGCCTCCCTGAGCTGTCCCTCTGATATACTCATTACTAATCGTGTCCGTCCTCGTCCCTCAGTGAAAAATCTCAGCCTCCTGGCTTTTTGTCAGAGCAGTGATCTGTGAGAGTGAAAGAGAAGGTTTGCAAGACGGTAGTGAGACCGGCTATGTTGTATGGACAGACACTCTTCTCCACCCACTCCACCCTGCCTGTACTGTCTGATTCACTCCTCTACAACACAGACCTTACTCTTAACTGTTGACCCCAAGTATTCAAACACATCCACCTTCACTACGTCTACTCCTTATAACTGCACCATTACACCACCTTCTCTCTCAAACAAATACATATACAAATACAAATACATCTTCTACTGACTTTCATTCCCCTTCTGTCTAGTGCGTACCTCCAAGAAGTAAACATTGATACTAATACACTGTAGGAATTTGGGATCTCTCAGCTGTCAACACCAACCATCTCAGACTTAGTTGTTATGCCTAGACCATATTTACAATCCGAACAATCAGTTACTGTATACATTACAAATAATATGACTCTGGCAATTGTAAAAGGTGATATTTCCTTATCATTTGTTAGATAAAAACCATAGTTCTATCCAATATGGTGCATAAGTGAGTACATACACAGGAGAAGCAGGACATCAGTTTTATCCAGTCTACAAACTTTGAAGTACATAGATTACATGTTGATAACACCTATTGTATGCAGGTTATGGAGCAAGTCGATACAGAATAAAGAATAAAAAAAAATTGTGTTGCATTGAACAGCATATCATTTAATAGGGCACTGTGATTAGCTGTTTAGTGCACGTAAGTGATAGTAGCAATTACATTGTGGGACAACCCATTGTTGGGACCAGAATCAAACATGTTTAGATGTTTAGTCATCTTTTGTCAGGGACAGACTGAAATACCTGCCTTGAATTATGATAGAAATGATAGTTTGGAGAGTTTAGGTGGTAAAAACCTGATATTTCTTGAATTTTCACCAGGTGATCACTGGACTGTAGGGTTCAAAAAGTGTGAATCATTGTGACAAGCCAAGAGAGAATTTGAGAATGTGCCTTAGATACTTTCCTTCTACAGTATCAAAGCATCAAAAACTGCAACATAGTGAATTAACAACTTACTTACTGTACTATACAACTGTTCACATTCACAAAAGCACTAGTTTCTCAGAGTATCTCAGTCAAAAGGTAAAGGTAATAACCATTAGATCTAAGTTGCCTTAAGAACGTACTGTATCATAGTTGGGGTTGGGAAAGCTTGTACAAATAGGAGATAACGATTGCACCGTTTTCCACTACTTTTCCAACCCCCTAGTGAGTGTGAATGATAAACAACACAAACACTGACACAGCAAACAACTCCACACCCTGCAAACATCGATCGGTGTCTCACTAAAGGCTCAGCTGATTATGAGGCACTGTTTTCTCTGCACCTTAACAACCATTTGCTTCTGTGACAAAGGCCTTGGAACAATGAATAATATGAAGCTATTTTTTAAACATGTCCCCCGCTCAAACAAAATCCACTATAACTTTAATCATTAAGAAAATGTAGTGCACCAGGACTTTAATAGATTTAAGATTATGATTATGCTATTTTATTTTTAAAAAACATACAGTTCACAGCTCGACAGTCAATAGAAAAGTTTAAAACGTTGATATCGTTTAGAACCTCTCTTCACATCATGTTACAAACCATACCTGAATCCAATAGCATAAACTTGGATTAATCGTCATCATCAAGGTGCCATGAAGTAACATAACCTTCAATGTGGGCGATAATTATTGTTATTCATATTTAGGAAAATATTAAACTAATCTTGTATCTTCTAGTGCACAAAATACTCTTAAAGAGACTAAAGGTTTTCTAAGACCAGGGTATCTCAAAGACTAAAACAAGGGTAAATGCATATCGAGACCAGTTTATCAGGGCATATCACCTGGTACAAATTAAAAGCATATTAGTGGAAGCATACTAAGCATAACACAATAAAGCATCTATTCTACACACCTGGATTTGAGATGTTTGTTCTCCACACTTGCTTTGAAGATCTTTGCAAGCTCCATTAGACTGGAACATTGCACTGATGTGGTAAATTTTCAGTCCAGGTCACAGGTTGGCCTCACAGAGCAGCATGGGCTGGTGTTTAAGGTCACACACCATTGTTTCGCCAGTACCTTTCTTTGTTTATTCCTCAGTCCAAAGTGGTGCCTTGAATGTAGCTACTGAGAGACAATCCATGTAGCTGCTAAGATCATAGTTTGCAGTATTAGCAGGACTTAAACATTGTCTTATCGGACGCTTGTGTGAAAAAGTATGATTTTTGTCCCATTGGAGCAGATTAGATTCATGTCAGTGCAGTTTGCATGAAGTCAGGTTTTATGTCATCTGTAACACAGGGACAGCCTTTCCCAGAATGACAAATCATTGCAGAGATGGTGGCAGTGCTTCTGTAAGGTTCCAGCAGAGGAAGTCCTTTTGGTTCATATGGAATTGGTTCATATTTTTAGAAAATCTCTAGTTTTGCTGTTCACAAAGTCCAGTAAGTTACTGAGAACTTTCAAAGCATCTATAATTCAACACAGTTCTTTCTCACTGCACTACAGAGTTTGTTAAACTCCACTGTGTCATGATCTCTGGGACCTGATTGAGACAGCTGGCTGCCATTCTTAATCGTGTCCAACTGGTCACAGGTGGAGGCCAATCAAGTTGTGAAGAAAGTTTAATGTTTAGGTCTATGCTCAGTCTGGGATGTAAAAGCCACTTTAACAATATGATACATTGTAAATATTTTTGAATGTATAAAATAAATCTTTACACACTTCATGTTCAAACCCACATAATTCAATTTAAAACTACTGCTAATCACAGATTTTCCAAAAATATTATAATAATATATAGACCAATCACAATGGACAATAAAAACCACCCGATGGTCTTAGTCTTGTGGCTGATCAATGTCAGGACTGTTTCTATTATGCAGTTTCAAAAGTTTAATTTTTGGTTTGATTACTTCGACTAAGATGCATGTAGAATTTGGTATTTACATTTAAGAAACACAAACATAAGAGCAAACTCAAGAGTTTCATAGTTTATGTGAGGATAAAAAGCTGTAACAGGCTGCACAGGCCTGAATTCTTCTGGAGAGTTCTGATGTCATTTCCAAAATATTCTGAACATCAGAGTGTAGCCATAGGCTATTGTGCACTTCTGGGGTTAAAGCTCACATGTTGCTGTTAAATTTTCATGGCTTTCAGAAATCCTGGCCAAAGAATATGCATTAGCACTTCACTTAAAATTTCATCACAGAGTTGGAAAAAACAAACATCCTGTGAGAATCTGATGGACGCTGTCTGAATATACAAAATCTTTCTACTGACTCGCTCAGTACGGGTGTTTTAATGTGCCCTTTAGTAGTTCAACATACACTAATCTATTAGAATCATGCATACAAAGATGCTCATTAAAGAAGGCACAGATCCAGCATGAACTGCATACACTTTTATATAATACTATAAAGAAATAAAAAAGATATGTTAAACCTCTGAGACCTTCATGTATACAGCAAGACTCATACATCACTAATAACATACACCTACTTCAGGAATGAAAGTAAAGAGTAACGTGCCCAAGGTTTTAGATAATATACAGCAGACATGTGGTTTTTAAGTTGACCAAAAGTAAGAATAGCTGCAGAATTAGGAGTTATATTGCACATAGACCCTGTGCCACAACTT
>OMLM01000108.1:4441-43431 GCA_900302695.1 Helostoma temminkii | reverse complement strand
AACAACAATAAATACAGAATAAGCCCTTCCACCCGCTGTGGATAATTCACAACTTTCACCTCACTCGATGCAGTGTAGATCGCTCCATAAGGTCAAGGGAGGGTCTGTGTCATGATCATGAGCATCAATCGCAAAATTCAGCATGAAATATGCATCACACTAATCAACGGATATCAGTGAACTGCTCGGGTGTATTCAGCTGTTAGTGACACCACCCTGACCCTGACTGATGCTGACCAGGAGGTTCACTAGTCGATTTGTCCATTGATACTAAGGCATCCTGGGAAGGTAAATGGTTGTTTTGGCTTGCTGGCATTCGTGCTTTGCTGTACGAAATCTGACACTGTTTCAGAAAGAATGATTTAGCAAAATGATCCCAAAGAATCAGAAGTTAGATCATGAATGGTTAGATTTGGGACCTGTCCAGGGAGTACCCAGCCTCTCAACCAGTGGGGGTAGGCTCCCTTGCGAGGACCAGTCGTTAGGATAATGGATGAATTGGTGTTTTTAGAAGGCTTCTGTTTTTCACTTCTCCTGAACCATACACTCCTATACAACTAAAGTACAACCATAACTACAGTTTTGTAGTAAATGCAATTATTATGTTTGGGAATATGCGTATATTAACAGAAAACGAATCACAAGGAGACGGTTGGTGGGCGTACAGTAGGCAGGACTGACAAACTGGACATAGGAGATTGAATCCAGAGTTTAATGTGAGACTGTGTTTGTGTAGAGACTCTATTTCTCTATCAACCCAGCAAACGATCTTTCTCTCACTTAATCCAGTACTGTGAGTGTCTGAATCCAAACATAAAAAAACTTTAATGACACTGGAGTCACATATCTGGCTGTTGAACGGTCATAATGTTTTGGCTGCCTTATTTACAGTAAAATAAATCAAGGAGCCAAAACATTAGAAGCAAGTCTTAATTTAATGCAGTCCCATACAATTACCTCCCACTATGAGCTCAATCTGAAGGTTTGAACTTAAATAGTGAGACATTATGACTTTGTAAAACTACAATTTAAGGCTGTTGCATTGTACAGCTTTGCCTAATAAAGTGGCCGGTGAGTGTATGTTTTCCTAGACATGCTGCAATCAAGTTTAATCTTAACAAGATTGAAATTTAATGAGAAAGTGTGCTTTTTTCTTTTTTCCACTTCTGTGTTAATTTCCCAGGCACACCTCTCAGCCACAGCCAGGCTCAGGTGTACGCTAAGAACAGCCCTAATGCTCAGGAATCCGTGACAAACAAAAGCACTCCGTTTACTTCATTAAAATGTAATTTTATGGCTTCATAATCAAAGCTTTCCCACTATTTAATGTTATTCGAGCTAAGTCGAGCAGCTCATTGTGTTTACAGAGGCTTTGCTTGACATTTTCCAATAATCAGTTTGCCCGGGGATTTGGTTATTTTGCTGGAATATGAATTGGTACCAGTGATGATGATGGCGATGAAATACTGAGTTTATAATTAACTTAAAATTCCGAGAACAGTACAAAATTGTTTGATTAAAATTGTTGATTTCATCAATAACAGAGCATTAAACTCTGTTTACATTTGCAAATGAGAGGAGTGAGTATTAACATACTCACATCTCTGTTGAAAACAGCCCTCTACAGCTTCAAATCACTTCTCAGGAGACTAACCAAAAAACCAACCCCCTATTTCTGAACAATAGAATCACTTCAAATCATTGAATGGCTTGATCAAACCCCAAATATTCCGTTTCACTACAGGGGACCTAACAAATCTCTACCTGCCATTTTTAGGTTTGGGCTTTCAGAAGCTTGTTCTGATCTTTGTGGATTAGCCAAGTAATGGAGAACTGGATTCTAAAATCATTATTAATCCCTGAGAAAAATTGTTTATATCAGGTTGTCTCCTGATTCAAAATTATGCATCGCTTAACATTAAAAGTACACTTTAGTTTAAAAAGTTTAGAATATTTAGCAACTGCTGCATTTTGAAAAGGGGATGCTGTAAATTCCTACCTTTGGTTCTTGGGTCCCACCTGCTGACAGGATGCGCAGCAAATGAGGACGAAAACATTTTAGAAGCTAAATCAAGAGACTATTGTGTGTAATGAATATCTGTTCTTCTGTCAGCACAATGTTGTGGCCCATGCCTACTCGTATGAAAGGATAAATTACCTGAGTTCAAGTGTAGCTGAGGTTTCGACCACAGGGAGATGTGAATCCACAGTGCTGCACAGAGCTCTCAGTGTTAGAGAATAAAATGTCCCTGGAGGAACCACTCGCTGCACCACAGAGCCATTAATTCTGCATCATGACCTGCCTGTCTGCCGGCAGCAGCCGGGCAATGTGTATCCTGTGGCATCATTATATCAGGAGTCAGATCAGAACAGTAACAAATGACAGATGGGTGGAGGTATTGGATAGGGTCAGATGTGAGCCTATGTGCAGGATGTGTGGTGTCTGGATTCCTTAGGTGAAAATGTGAAAAATAAGGCCACACATTGTTATGCCGTGACCTGACAGAATGAAAGAATCCACTGAGTCACTAAGCCTTGTTTTTTTTTAAATCCTTACAATAAAGAGAAGATTTAACAGTACAGAACAAAAATGTCCGATTTTACAATCATATCTCATAGGTTGAAAGGATAAAACCAAAAATACAAGCCTACGCTCAGGATTAAAGGAAACCACCTACAACAGGCAGCCATGTGATCCGGACAAACATCAAGGATGTTTGTTCAAGTTGCAGCCCACATCGATTTTCATTCTTACAGGCAGCGCAGAGAACAGACCCAGAAGTGGTTCATCTTTTCTCAAATGTATGTGATGTAAAGCTAAATCAAAGCCTGTCACTTAAAAGGATGGACATTGGTGCACTGATAGCCCTGTTGTCCCCAGCAAAATGCACTACCTTCATATGTGATCGAAATTAAAGCGTCTGACATATGCTCTACTAGGTAAATTCATACACAACACTCAGTATCTGCACCACATTGTCACTGCACTCTGGCTGTGTATTACTGCCCAGGCTGCAGTTCTGCACTGGTTTGGTAACATCTCTCTGACATGGGAACACAAGTAACTAGAAGGTTGGAGGCTGAGGGCTACAGAATACCAACAAGGTCACAGTTCCTCTCCTTTATTTTCTCTCTCCATGCAGTGTTTTATACCTGTTTTAATCTTGTTTTATGTTTAATGGCATTGCAAACAGCACATAGTATGTATGAGACTGAAACTATGAACACAGGACGCTTTGTCAGTGTTTTTACATTAACAGTGTCTTTATACCGTTGAAAACATTGATAAATAAATGACAGCACTGTTTCTGTTTGGGAAAATGACCTAAATTGTGATTTGGCTTAGTTATTCATGAGTGAAGTTTAGCATTTAATGTTTTTCTACTTGATAAAAATAAAAGGCTGTGTCTGAAATCACTCCCCACTCACTCATTCACTACCCCCTATATAATGTACACTCATTAGTGAGCAGCAAATTGAAATTTTGGACACTTGCTAATCAGCGTCATTGCATTATAATAGATAAGGCTTGGAGCTATCTTTACAACAGGTAGCATTGCATTGTGGGATTGTAGTGTACATGCCATGTTTACTACTTTTTGCATTGTGTTGCATTGTGGGATACTTTCAGTGAGAATCCTCACTCCACATTTGGACACCACTACAAAATGATGAACTCACTCTCCTCCTGCTAATTGCAGCCAGCTGTTCTGATTACATTG
The DNA here is from genome assembly GCA_900302695.1 of Helostoma temminkii. Classification (NCBI taxonomy): domain Eukaryota; kingdom Metazoa; phylum Chordata; class Actinopteri; order Anabantiformes; family Helostomatidae; genus Helostoma; species Helostoma temminkii. The sequence continues at coordinate 39,709 of OMLM01000108.1, read as the reverse complement.
CACTTAAATCACATAATGTATATATATACTTTCTTGATTACATGGCCCAAAACATACATCCATCCATTATCCTAACCATTATCCTCTCAAGGGTCACTGGATTGCTAGAGCCATTCCCAGTTGCCACTGGACGAGAGGCAGGGTACTCCCTATACAGGTTGCCATTCTATCACAGGTCTGACATATAGAGACAGGCAACATTCAATATGGGCGGTTTAGAGTTGTCAATTAACTTAACTGCATGTCTTTGGATGGCGAAAGGATGCAGGAGGTACCTGGAGAAAACTCACTATAACATGGGGAGAACATGCAAACACATGGAATCGGACCTGGGTTCTTTTTCCTTCAGTGAGGCGACAGTTCTAACATTACACCACCTGCCCAAAAACATTTACAAGATATTATTATTATATAGCTAATTTTCTTAAGTGAAAGAAACTTGAAAGCGCATTTTAGGTTCTCTCAACAGAATTTAACTAATTATATTTCAACACAAATCAGTCCTAACTTCACATACAGCTGCTAAGTAACACATGTTAAATAAAAATATTAATGTCTCAATTTATATTGCCGTTCATTTCGCCGTGTTTACAACGGCACCATTAGCAATGCAGACAGGCTACTTTAAATCACAGCTACATAAGTGAGTTGTATGAAAAGTTAAATACCAATTAGCAGCATGTCCTGGTTGTAATAGAACTCAGAGGCAGCTAAGAAATCACAGTATCTGGGTAATTAGCTGCAAAAGTCTATAGTGTAGCACAATAAAAAGTCTGAATGACTATGAGCACTGCTGTTAGTAAATGGAGTGAGTGGTCCCAGGTACAGTGGAACAGTGACAGAAAGACATTTAATGTCTAAACATCAGCTTAAGTCACACCTTCTGACAGTCTCAACAAAAAGTCAACAGCATGAATTTCACTTCACTGTGCGGTGAGCTATTGTTCAGTAAAGTCTGTTAGAAGGCTCCAACTGAGCAGTGGGAGGGAGCCAGGTTCGCACTGAAAGTGTGATGTGACCGACCTGCAACTATGACAGAAAAGTTCAACTTTTGCAGTGCACTCAACTCTTGTCTTTCCAGAACTACAGCAGAGGCAGGAGAAAAGCTAAGTGGTCCCTGGCAACTACACAGTAGTCTCAGGTATTCATGATAGCGATGGGACCTTGAACGGATCCATCTCTTGTGGGTCTGCTCGTCTCCAAGAGCAAGCCAAATTTGGAGCTGTCAGTGAACTGCATTATAAACATCACATGGATCCAGTATCAGGTTTGTGTGTGTGTGGCCGTGGGTCACACACACACAAAGCAGAGCAGAGCAGACACACAAAGCATGTGCAGCAATTGCATTCACACAAAATCCTTCCTGCAGGGTTGTGTGGAAGTGTTCTGTTTATTTTAGTTTTAGAACATGATCACTGAGACCATCAGAAATGGTCCTCGCTTACCGTCGCTCCCTCTCTTCGTTCACTCTGTAACTTGCCCTCCTTTTTACCCTTTTTCCGCCAAACTGGTTTCAGGGCTAGTTCAGGGCTAGTGCTTAATTTTGTACCAGATCTTTGTGTTTCCACAGCCAAAGAACGGGTTCCAACCTGGGAAAACCGTTTCCAACCTGGCACCAACTCTTGCTGGACTAGAACTAAGAACTGATTGCGTCAGGGGCTGAACTACCATGACCAACAAGATCAACTGAAGCTTTGTTCTAAAGATACAAATCAGCGTAACATCCATTAGATTTGTTTAACAGCAGCGTGACTGAAAAACATAGTTATTGCTAATTAGCAAGCTAACGGCTAAGGCTAACATAGCAAACATTAACAGCCAATGTTTAGTTTTAACAATAATGAAAACGATCAAACACAATCACAGTAAATTACACTGTACATTATGATTACAATGAGCAACACATGCTGGACCAGGAGTGTTTGGATGTGTAAGACTCGCAAACTCAGGAACACACTTTAGTGGTTGTTGTTGTGCTTAGCAGTGCTGTGCAGGCAGAGGCGTAGCGTGAAGACATAGCAGCGTGGCTTTACAGTGGCTCTCAAGCCTGTGGAAAAGAAAATGGGCTCTTACATGGTTCATAAGTTGAACCAACTTGGCATCATCACTAACACCTACCTGACCTGATCCACAACCTATTATTGAGCCAGGGAGGAGGGGTCGTGGTGCTTTAACTGACAGTGGCGGACAAATTATATACAGCAAACTTTTTCTTGTGACTGGCTTGTTGTAATTGTTCAAGTAATGAGGACAGGAGTGGATTTAAGAATGATGTTTTTAGTAAGACTCTCTTTCATTCCCACTAAGGAGGTGTTTAAACCAACCGGGTCGCACATGAATGTAACATCGCTATTTCATAAAATGTGTGAAGTCCTATGTCAAGGACCATCAAATGACAGACCACCTCTGGTTAGGAGTGTGTGTGTGTGCGTGAACATTTAATGATGTTGTAATTAATTTCTGGCACAGTTGATTTGGCCCCATGGGCAAAGTTATTGAGAACCTCTGCCTTAGACTCATGGCATTAACAAAAGCTAACGAGAGTCTGGAACTAAATGATAATTGGTTATATTTTACAACAATTCAGAAAAGCTGGTAATTCTGAGATATCCAAAGTAAAAATGTAATTAAAAGCTATTTTATTATTATGATCACATCAGATTTAGCTAATATGCAAAGTTAAATGTAAGCTATTAGGATTTAAATGCATGAGCTCACTGACTAGGCCTAAATTAAACTAATAAGAAGCAAAAATATTCTATATCTGCAATAGTAACATCTACACTTTGTGCACTGCTGAACACAAGTGTTATTGATTGGTATTTACTATAATAAGAATAACATGCAGGGTTTATCACACACTGTCTGAGACTAAATTTATGGGGTCTTCTTGTTGTTTTTGTAAACCATATGTCAATATATTGATTTGTTTGAAGCTACAAATTTTTATTTGGTACATTTCACTCACATCTGAGGCCAAGTCTTTTAAATCAACAGTAGTAATTCTGTGATTTATACATGATGCTGTAATACTGTCTCTATTAAATGTTATGTCTCATGTTTTCAGGGCCAGTTCTCTAGATTGTTAAAACCTCTGAGCTCTTTAATCTCTGTCACATCTCAGATGCTCATGTTTTTCATGTTTCCTGTTCGGTATAGGAACAGGACTGAAACACAAACATTTCTAAAGAGCATAAAGATTGGTTCATATAAAAAAAGCAAAGTATGTTTGTGGCTGCCTACTGTTCTGCGAGACGCACATCTAAACCTCCACAACTGTGTGAATTACCCTTGAATGACTTTAATGTTTTGCTGCCCAGAACTGGGACAAACAGTAACAACCTCTCAGATTTCCCAGAACCTCTGCTGCACGTACTCTCATTAGCACAGCAGCAGCAGCGGCAGCCTCTGAATCCTATTACCTATCACAATGCTGCAAAATAGACCTCAGCAGACATATTGTTACACAAAAGTCAAACCACCGGTTGCCGGTTCATTGCCTCAGTGCCTTCCGGCAATTGAAAGAGCACAAAAAGATTTGATCAGCTCTTGGGAGTCGAGCAACAGCACAGCAGCGGCGAGAAGGTGAGTTTTTCTGTCACGGTTGCATGAGCTGATTTTCCTTCAAAAACTATGTGTGAGCAACGTTATCAGCTCATCGAGGTTGAATGCTTCTCGTCTACAAAGTTGCACCTTAAATGAAGGTAATCATATACATCACATGTGTTTTTCCTAAGAGGAGATACTCATTTACTTGCAAGATTGGGTTTTAAGCAGCCATGTCTGCCATTCCAAAGCAAATACTCAGACATGAAGCTAAACTTCCCTCTGCACATCTCTGTAGCCTGAGGTGAGTGGAAAAAAAGGCATTGTATTTAGGCTCTAATTTCATTTGGGAATTCGTTCAAGTGTGATTACATTTACATTTTAAATTCCAAAGCGTCAGAGGTGTTTCTTTTCCCTGACATTAGTAGTAACTAACAAATCCCAGAAAGCCACTTAAAATCAAGTGTGAACTGGTTCCTTTTTAATTTAAGTGGGTTTTGTTGAAGCAGAATGGCACAAGTTTATAGGAAGGTCGGTTTAATATTCATCTGGAGTATTACTCTGAGTGTGAAATAGATGTACTGTATGTACTCTGTGGCTCTTGATAGAGCATATGTGTTATCCTACTTATCTAATGTAAGTTATTTACCTGTTTGTATGTGGGCTTACTTATCACTCACACTCTTTCTATCCAACATTGCACACATTAACTATGATACTATAAAACATACCATTGGTTGCATTGGTTTTAATTTTAACCATTATTCTGTGACTGTGCCTCCCACCTGTCTCCATCTTAATGGAAATCCGATACTAAATGGTAGCTCTTTGAACACTTAATTTTCCCATTTGGATTTGTGCAGTTGCATCTGTTTGGTCTTTGCCAACTCCCCGATGCCTGTATTTATTTATTTAAAGTCCAGGGGTACATTTTAAACCTCAAAACTGTGTTTTTATCTTTGTTATTCACAATTAGATTCAAGGTTGGACGCCCACTGACCAGCTACATTTGACTAATAGCTTCATTTTAACAAACTAGAAGTGGGTTCATCTTTAAATTCAAAAAGAAAATCTTGTAGCTTCTGCTCAGGAGACAGACTATACAGACTGTGACAATAATGTGATGAAAGGACAGTAAACACCAACAACAGCAATGAGTGGCAAACAACAATGACAACGAAGGCAATGCTCCATCTATTGTGGATTGAACCTGTTCTTAGTATTTTCCCTCAGATGCACTGAGGGAAAAGTCGAGATTAAACATTGCCAACAAAGACTGATCGCCTGCATAGAAAATGTCAGGACAAGATAATTTCAAGCAGAAAGAGTCTTCCACTCCCAGCTGACAACAAAAGAACTAAATGTGATCAAGGGTGAATGTGTGAGGAGGAACAGATTCTATTCACGCAAATTACGATGTTACAGCGTCTGTGTTTTACTTTAGGGAAAGTTTTTGATGCATACGCACATCGCTGCAATTAGTTCGCTTTAAAATATGAAACATAGATTTAATGAAACCACTGGAAAGTGCAGTGTTCAGAGAAAAAACTAAACTTAAACAAAAAGTTGCTTTGTTCTAATATCCAATAAACCATGAGTTTGCTCCACAGTCACTTAGCTCCAGGAATATGCAAACACAGCCACTGTACAGGTCCCAGATGTTCCTACTGTAGCAGCACTTTGGCTCTTTTTTAATGAGTTTCATATATTTTGCTCTAGGCGGAGCCTTCAGATGCTGGTCAGTCAGCTGGTCCACAACACATCAGCAGTTTCCAACTTCAAACGTATGCCATATTATGTCTGTGGAGATGCTCAGGTTATCCCAAAGGTGCTACTCAGTGGCAAATGGACCTGCTTGATGTCATGAAGATGTTTCACATCCAAAAGTTTTCTTCAGTTCTGGTTGGAAGCCAAGATTTTTAACCTCTGTGGAGTTAAAGTGGCAATTTTCTACTTAATTTAGGGTTTAAATTCACTGAGGCAGGACCATATAGTTTACAACTTTATACCGAAAATACACTTTATATATTAATATATATATTGATTTTTTTCTTTATCTGTATAGAGTGTGTGTCTCTGTGTGTGTGTTCTTTTCACCTCTCTATGTAGTTGTAGTTGTAGTTGTGTCTTTAACAAAGACAGAATTGAATTGAATTCCTCTTTACACAACAACTCCTCTGGCCTTAAGACTTAAAAAACGTGTTCAGCCTTCCTTCACATCACACTCCAGCTTGTGGAAAACTTCCGGTGGGCCAAACTAATGGATAATTAGTTAAAGAAGTCTGGTTCAGATGAAACCATAGGATAATGCACACGCTTTTTGCAAGCCTGCTGCGCACAGATAACATGCAACTAATTATTATTGTGACTGTAGAACGGAGAATAAATTGACACATTTCACAGTGTGTTCAAATCCAAAGTACAGTTTATGTGACTAAGGTCATATGAATTCTGTCCTATGACAGCAAGAGACAGTATGTAAAACCTTCATTGTTAGACTTTCTGTTTGCATAATTTAGATTTAACAAATTACTTTATATTTGCTCCAGTTAAGCAAATATTTATTGTATTTTTGGAGGACAGTAGTAAACACTGATGTACTGGATAAAAATGAGTAAAAATATGATTTAAAATATATATTTTGCAAACATTTACTGAATTCAAATTTGCTGTAGCTCACTTTCATAAAGTATAAAGCATCATTTAAATCAAGCAGCTATAGTATGCCTACTTTAAGAAAGAACACTTTAACTCAGAACACGAGTGTGAAAGTGTTACATGGGGAGACATACTTTGTATTTCACACACTTCACATTCAGTACAATATGAATTTATATATTATTTTACTTTATATGGAAAATGAATTACATTAATTTAATCACTTGAGTCAGATTAGAGGTTGTTAAAAACTGGAATTTGAAGTAACACGAGCCCCAAATCGTCCTTATCACCTCTGTGTTTATACAGAACTTCAAGTGGAACAGCTCAAGATAATTCACTTCACCAAAAAATGACACTACTTAGTATTCCAAAGGCCAGCACCAGCAGATAACGCCCCCTTATCACTGGTCCGGAATGTAACAGAGTTGAACTGTATTAAATTATTCTGTCTTTTTTTCTCTGAGAAAATATTAGCATTTTAGATAAATTACTGAATCCCAGCATTTATCTCACATTTCAGAACTTATTATTTTACACACTGCTTCTTAGTCTGGAGACAGAAACAAGCAAGGATAATGGAAGGTGCTTTATATTTCATCCTGAGGGTTTTATAACAACTTTATGAGATGCGGCTTTCCCTTTCAAACGACCATCAGAGGTCTTTAATCAAAATTCACTGTAGTGTCCGATTATATGACCAGTTTTATTGACGCATTAGCAAAACGATGGATGTCTTTATTCAAACACAGTTGAAGGATGCTGGGGTGACCCTGTCTGAGGAGACCGGTGTTTGACGCTACAAAACATATGCCAGAATAAAAAAAAGGATTGTCTTTGATTCTCTGATAATACCTTGATCAGCAACATCAATCAGTCTTTGGAAAAAGAGGTGATCAATATAAGATGTGTGTTTTACATCAGTTCACCGTCGTCTTCTTACTCAAGAAGAAACAAAATTGATTAAAGTGAACATGTAATGTCACTGAGAAGTTTTCATTTCTTTCATCCACATAAGAAAAGTAAAAGACATTTTCTTTACATGCAGCTTTTACAAGAATGAACAGTTTGTTGATACCAATGTTAGGAACATTTCTGGAGAAATGTTTCCCAAAGTTGTTGTTACAGGTTGTCAGTGGGTTGTTGGTATGTGTTTGAAAACATTATTATCTCTCAAATTATTAAATTTTAATCATTTTCTATATCTGAACATGAAGTAATCATACAAAACAAAGGCAAAGAAGGTCTCAAAAATGTAGTTATTTCTTATTGTTTTCAGTTCTAGACATGCAAATTCTTCCATATCTTAAACAATGCTATGCTCATGTGTCTACTAAGGATGTCACAAGAACCAATACCTGGATAACAAGCCGATACCAGCTTTTATGAAAACGTGACTGTACTTGTTTTTGGTGGTACCGAAAGTACCAAAAGAACCTCAACTGCTATCATAGGATCTGATTTACTGAGATACCATATTGTGTTTTGTGTGTTTCACCACTGTCTGTCATTGAGAGTTTGGAGAATAACAAGCGAAAATGCAAGAGGAAATTTGAGTTGCAGGAGTTAGTGGAGGAGACCAATAATCACTTTGATGAGCACTGAATTGAACTTATTAAAAGAGATATATAAAAGAGATGCAGGCGAAACCTCCTAAAAATGTGTCCTTTCCGCGCAGTTTGATACACTTCAACCACTAGAACAGAGCTTTTGTTTGTGGTGCATTGCGTGTCTATGACCCAAAAGTTTGTTTCTTAGAGTGAAGAATAGATTTTTGCATTTTTCTGTGGATGTGTCATATTAAGGTATGATGATGATTTTAATAATAGCAATTTATCCCCATAACACCGAAGCCTGTGGCACAACCAATAACTTTTCTATCATAGAAATCCAATGGTATTGGTACCGACTACCAATTTCTAGTATCGTGACAACCCTCCCTAGTTTTTACCCAACGGCTCCAAGAATAATATACTGCACAAACTATTGTTTTAGAGACAACTTGTGAGAAACACGTCCTCATTTCAGACATTCATTGCTGGAGAATGAAGGACACTTTTAAACTCCATGAAGAGTTCAGTCCTGGTGAGTCACAAATCTTCTGACTCCCTGCCAAGTCAGTATTCATGCCATCCAAGTGGACATTCTGCTCTTACATGATCCTAGATGATAATATATAATTAAATACACCCAACCCTCAGCGGCATGGTATCAAACAGTCCCCCTGAAACCACACAACACCCTGAGCACCCGCAGTAATGGCTTCGTAAACAGCCTGCTATTCTGGTACGTAATGACCCATGAAGGAACCCTTCTGTGAGCCAGTAGCTAAATCTAGCCGCCGACTCTTGGCCTGCTCATGAAATGTGCTCTGACACTGACAGAGTGGGACAGGTGGCAGAGGCTGGAATGGATGCTGGGGCTGATTGATAAAGAGTCAGTCACTGCTGCTGCAGCATTGCAGGTTTGATAGCAGAGAATCTGATCTGCTTCCAGGTTACCCCTTGGCCTTGCTGACTAACCGTAAAAAACGGAGGTTGGTGTCTGAAAATTAATTTACCATCCATTTGTCCTGCACAGTATTTGGTTATTAGCTGTCGCAGTGTACAGAAGACGTACCGCCACCTCCATAATTGTGGAGTGACTGCATATGTTCCTGCAGATCAGGGCAGCCAGTCAATCCATCAAGATGCTACGATGATACCTACGAGCCAGCTGCCACACACAGAAGCTTTGCAGTGGCACACATGTTCTATCTCGCCTTTGATTTGACTGTTGCATATGCAAACAAATTCTGGACTGAGTCTTATCCATGATTATGTCTTTGTAGACATAATGTAACTTGTTTTATTAATGAAGGAGGCACTACATTTATTAATGGAAAGCAAGTTGACGTTGGGTGGATGGACAGAAAATACTTTAGTTAGGGTTAACTAAAGATGTTTTTGTATAAAGTTTAATAAAGACATTTTTTCTTTTAGACCACAATCTGTCCTTAACCTTGACCTGTACCTGTGTGTGTCTGAATGCAACCATAGACAAAGTTTAATAATTTTGGAGTCACAAATCTGTGTGCTGTACTGGAAAAGAAAGTGGGATGTTATATATTGGATACTTTGGCAGACAAAAACATGTTGCCTGTGTAATTTATATGTTAAGTATCTGTTGTGAGCATACAGTAATTATGTTAACAGATAATGTAAGGTTGAAATTACATTCCGCACAAAAACATATTTGTGATTCCAGTTTGCAGCAGCGAAGTTGTATCGAATATAGTAATTACTTTCATTTTGTATTTCTTAGGAGGATGAATCTATTGTTGTTGGGGGAATCAAATACTAGCGTTTTATTAAAGAAATACATCTTTAGGTGTATATGAAAAACTGAGGTGAACAGATAAATTTGAAATGCAACGTCTGGAATCAACTGCAACTAAACATTTTCATCTGCTGAGAATAAAGTCACAATTCTTTGTGAAGTACTTACTCAGACACTAATAGTGGAATTATGTAAGTATTTTTTTAAACCATTAGGAAGACAACTTTCTAATCTGCTGGGTACATTATTTATATCAAAGATGGAAACCAACCAACATGAAATCATCTTTTTTATATAACCAGGTAAAAGTTATAATGTACTTCTTTTAAAAAACTGCTAAAAAAGTCCACATCTGCACAGTGAGTCAAAGAGGGGGAGGCCAGGTGTCATAGTGGGAACGATGGGGAACAGGTCAAGGTCGACGCTGGCAGAGGTGGTGTTTTACCTGCCAGAGACAAACGCTCACTTTAATGTCACTTCAGCAGATTGTTAAACTGTGACGAGAAGTGACTGTAAACACAGATCGGGTTCACTCAGAGGATACAGTTTATTAATGATGCGGAAGACTTTAGTAGATGACTCAGTGTGAGAAATAGATGGAGAGGAAAACAGGAGAGGAAAAGAAGCTAGCTGGCATTCCCCCCCTTTGCATTCAAACAAGACAAACCTGTCCGCCCTCCTGTGCGCATTCGATGTCAGCCGGAGGATATGACAGGTCTTCTGATCGGTCTTCTGTTTTGTGCCGCTGCAAGTGTGCATGACATTTTTTTTTTTTTATGATTTGTGTTTCTCCTACTGAATAAAACAGAAAAAAACCAAAATAAAACATGAAAACAGGTTTCCTTCGACTTTACATCAAACTATTTCCTTGAGCGACAGAAGAAACACACAATGTGATGTGAGCAGTGGCACTGTCAACCAGTACCTGCAACTCAGATTCTGTTTTTCCTCACTTAATAAACAAATTAAGACATGTGGCAGCTTGTGTTATATTCCCAGTTTGGGCAGACTGTGGCTCAGAAGATAGAGCAGTCATCCACTAATCTTAGGGTCACTGGACGCTTCCCGCCTCCTCCTTGTGTGCATGAATGGGAGAATGAACGTGAAGTAGTGTCAAGCTCTTTTAGAACTGACAAGATCGAAATGCACTACAGACGTGGAGACGATTTACCATTTAAAATTGATACTGTGAAGCAGAGAATGGCAGCAATGCAACAATGTTAGGACAATTGAAGACGTGACATAAATAAATAATAATAACATATTAGCATATTTTCTTTTTAGTGTAATGCTGAGCACAATAAGCCGTGCTTTAGTATAAAAGATTGCAAAAGATAAGCAATGAGCATTAAGATGAATAACATAAGACATAATTGCTTTTTTTAAATTTGCTATGTGATTGTAGCACCTACCTACACGTATTTCCTTTATTTTGATTAAACACTACTATGCTACCATCAGCAGAGACTGAATCCAGCACATCTAGCACAGCACATTATGATGCGTTCAGCTACAAGCGTATTTATCATTCGCGATAGTTGATGGAAAAATAAAGCCATTTTAAAGTAACTCTTACTTGAACCTTTTTGGTGCAATGGTTGTCTCAGTGAGAAAGCATCAACCAAACTAAAACAGGACCAGAAGCTATGAATCACACTGAATTGATTTATTTGAGGTCATTTGATTATATGTACTGTATATTTTCATTTCTTTTGTTTGCTCACCCAAAACGTGCTACAGAATAAATCACAGACCAATGTGGCGTCATGAGGATGTTCAGTGCCTCATAAACAATTGGTCAGATGACTGTGCAAGTGATGGAACGTAATAATCAATCAACAACTAACCCACGTAAAATGATCTCTTCATGTCACAGAAACAATAGTAACAGTAGTAATCCACAACACAGAACCAAACTAAACTGAACCAAGTGGAAAATGGTACAAGTTTACAAAGACCAGAGCAAACACATCAAGAAAATGACCTTAAACAACTTAAACTTTCTCTAACCTTAACCAAAATGCTTGTCTGACCTAAACCTAACCACACACACGAGTCTGGAGTTGAACTCGGGTTTCCAGTGTGGCACTCAAATTCTTCCTGAATCACCTCCTTGTAAATCTGTCTCAATTATTATTATATGCATTACAGTTGTGCCTGCAGTTTAGCTGCATGGGTACATCATTTTTGTGAGACAGGTTTGCAGCATTAAGGGACAAGCGGAGGGGACCGGGGAGAGAAACTGCACATACATATGCAATGGATCGCTTCACAAAGGCATCGCAATTAAATGCTCAGTATAAAACAGATGTCAGATCAAAACTACTGGAAGCAGCTGACAGTCATCCCCCAAACTGTAGCACGTCACCATTACTCTCACACGTCTTTCTTGCCAGTGTCTTAATAAGCACAATACTCTTTATGTAAAAAACACATTACGCACATTGGGAACACACGGAAAGATGGACAGTGTGACAAAACAGCTAAGTGTTCAGAGAGAGACTTTTCTGTCACAGCAGAGGAGAGCTGGTCCTTCAGTCCATCAAGGAGGACGTGTCAGCACAGGCTAATGTTGGATAGCTTGTCGACTCTGCGGGGGCGAAGCTGCGTCTGCCAAGTGGAAGCTCGACCTCTTCCAATAGAGATCTTGTAGGGTCATTAGCTGAAATAACAGATTATTTATAGCCAGATCAGAGATGCCCTTGATAGCCAGCACAGGGTAGACGATTGTCTAGCTGGCCTGTGGCAGTGTATAAATCAAACAGTGTTTTCTTTTTTTTTAATCAGAAAAGGAGGGCCAAGCAGAATTCAGAAGTACGAGGTGATGCTAATGATGCAGATGTGGGTTAAGTGGAGACGGTCGCTGAATTCGCGGCTGCTCATCAGAAATACAAATTGGGCACAGCATGCGTCTAAACAAGAGCTGGTAAATTAAACAAGGCATTTAACAAAACACACCCTCGACCATTTGCATCTAACAAGTAAAAATTGATTCAGCATAAAGGTTGGTGAAACTTTCAGCTCAATTAAGAAGCTAATAAAACATCATTTTGTATGATAGTTATCCTGCTTTGCTACAGCATATGAGCCGTAGCGTTTAACAGTTTGTTAGACTCCAGAACAACTTGTATTTATTGAGACTTTTGCATTGATTCCTTAATTCCAGTGAGATCTTGTACTATACACATTGCGAATGTCAATATCTTTGTGTATTTTTGGTCTTGGCGTATTTTTAATACTGTAGTTTTCATCTGGCTTCTTAATTCCAGTGGAGGAAAATCTTAAAGATACAGCAATTAAGTTTTAGACTTTTATAGCACCAGCTTTGGGAAGGCACATTCTTATTTTAGTTTAAGGGCGGCCTTTACCAACACCTCTGGGAGATGGAATATTTTCCCAGATGAGTGGAGGCTTTAAAAAGAGCATTTTAGTGTCCTTAGTTATGAATGACATATTCAATAATCATATGTGATGGTAAAGTTTGGTTGTCTTCATGCTTTGTTGAAGTGTCAACATACTTTTATGTCATCTTCCACTTTTTAACGCGGAACGATTATATTAGAATAATCTTAAAAGCCAGCATCTGCAGTCGCCAGCTTGTGTCAGGCCTCCTAGGTTCACCCAGCTCATCATCATCTAACTGAAGACCAATGAAAAAACGGAGAAGACAGAGTGGACGGGAGGCACAACACTGTCTCAGGCCTCAGCATGATTTTAAACGACACCATTAAACAAGGTCGTAATTCTCATTTTATCTGGGCCCACATGCACGCCCAAATGATGACCACCTGGTGCGTACGCAGACCGGACTCTCTGACTCGGCAAAGAGAGCCAGCGGGGGAGCTGAAAATGAATGCTGATAGCCAGAGGGTGCTTTTATTAGGGGGCAGAGCCAGCCTGTTCCAGCCTATCACAGGTTAGGATCCCCAGCAGCAGGATGTGGTTTGTGTCGGGTCAGGTTATTTCAGACAAGATGAATAAAACATCAGCTGGTTTCTACAGTGGAACTAAGTTAGAGTTGATCAAGTCAGAGTCAAATTCAACGTCGGATAATATCAATAACACAGAATCAACAGTGCTACAGTCCTGCTGATCACTGCCACTGGGAAGTTCACTCCTCCATCTGTCATCGCAGCTAATCTCATGTTTTGTTTTATTTCTGTTATCATTTTGTCTATCGTTACTTTTCCTAAACTTATATTTGTCAGGTTGCAAGTTCAAAAAAGAGCCAAGATCCAAGTTATTATGATTACATAAGCATGAGTAATAGCAGGACATCTTCACGTTTGAGAAATTGGAACAACACATATTTGATATTCATGTTTAAATGCTACTCTTATTGTACATAACTTGATCAAACCTTTGGTAAATTAATTTGATTGATAAATGCTAAGAAGTTTGACCCTACTTAACATGACAATTTTTTAACCATAGTTTTAAACTAACCAAGCAGAGGGAAGAAGAGAGATGAGTTCGAGGGAGGTGAGAGTTGATGAACAAACGAATTAACAGACTGTAGAATAACACAAAGTGATTAGGTAGATTTGCTGAGGTTATTTTTGATGTTGCTGCAGAAAAAAGAGGGACATCCTAAAATCTAACCAACTCTGTTTAGACTTGGTGGACAAGACAGGTGCTCTTGAGGGGAATACTTTGTCAGTCATAATTAAGTCATAATTGCACATGTTTACATTTCCTGATTCTTTCAGTTTCTGCAGGAATAGTGTGTGTGTGTTATATTTTTCTAAAGAAATGTAAAAATAACTGAAGCAGTAATTGTTATTCATTTTTGTGCAAATGTAAAAAAGTAGGATTTGTTGTTGACATGTACAGCCTATGCCTTCTCGTGTTGAAGGTTAAATTAAATGGATTAAATTAACTGTGGTTTTACCCATGAAGAAATTATATCAATTTTTATACACATACAGTACCTTTGTACTTACAAATAATGGTGCAAAGTGACAAATTACAGTCATAAGTATTGCCTTTAATGCTTTGATACTTTGCAATCAATGAAGTCTGGAACCCATAGACATGACCAAATGCTGACTTTCTTCTGCTGAGCTACCTTGAGTTGCTGCTTGCTTGTGAGTCTTTCTGTCCTCAGTCTTGTGTTTAGTAGCTGAAAACCATGCTGTATATCAGGGGTGGCTAACCCTGGTCCTGGAGAGCCTAACTCCTGCTTGTTTTCCAACTATCCCTCTCCTGCCTACCGCTGATTTCCTGGATCAAGCATGTTCAGAATAGCTGATATACTGGGTTGTACTACATAGCACAGGTGTACCTAATACAGTGGCCATTGAGTGTACATGCCCATTCCATAATACTGCCACCACCATGTTTGAGGTATGCTTTGGATCATTAACTATCCTGCAGAATAGTTTTTTATGAGCCTCCCAAAATGGGGGGTATGTGTTTTGAAATGGCTGTAATTCCTGAGTGTTTAGCAGTTTAGTCAAACCTCACATCTTCATTTTGAATTCAGTGTGGTGGTGTACTCAGGACAAATGCCAAAAAACGTATTAGCTTTATATTATTTACGTAGGAACCTTTTTAATATATTGTCATTGTATGTTCTCCCTGCCACATGGGGCACTATGTGTCTTCACCCACACAATGTTGCTTGTTTGGAGAGAGGCAGACAGTTTTCAACTGTGTTTTGGATGAGTAAGAGGTCATTTCTATAGAACAAACTATGTTATTTCAAACACATCAAAACAATCTCTTACAACCAACCCAACAGTGACTCTTTAAGAGGTTCAGCTAGTCACAACAGTTTATGAATCTGACTGTAACACCAGTGTGTATCTGGTCAATACTTGCCACACTCACTGCATTCCCATCAGTCTCAGCTGTACGTTGTGAGTTCAGCTAATTTGCATGTCATTAAACAAAGAATAAAATTAGAATTTTAAATCTGGTGAACATTATCTGTTCAGCTGAAACTTTGAACTTTGAAAGAACAGGAACTGGAAAACAACAACAAACCTTTTTTCATATTTAATCTAGAAGGAGTTTTCCAGCCAACTGGCTTATCACCATTCTAAATTCATAGCCAGGAGGTCACTTGTGTCAGCTAGAACACTGCTTTATATTTTGGAGAAGAAAGGTTCATTCTAAAGTTTGCAAATGACAGTGTATTGTTATCATCACCATGCGAATACTGAATGTTACAGAGCGCCTCAGAGTTTTCTCTTTTTTCCAGGTATTTGTTATTAGAAGTGGACGCACTTTTGACCTGAGGAGACAAGAGTGGGCGAGTTACTGGAGATGATTAAACTGTGACCTTTGACAACGCAGTCTGTTGATCTCACTGTTGCAAGGACATTTCACTAAGGGTGAATTAAAATACACAAGTGTTTCCATGTATGTATGCATTCATGAAAAAACTTTAAGACCTTCATCCTTTTGCCCCTGAACACAAGGTTGTATGCCAGTGTACACACACACACATACAGTATGCACTGCAGCCCTCCTCTAGTCCTCTTTCTATTGTCTGCTGACAGCATTTGTTCTTTTTTTCTATCATTGTCTAACCTGTCAGGCCTTGCCAAAATATGTTTTCTGTCTCCCTGTGGCTCTGTGCACACAGACGCTACCTTCCAATTATCTAAAGAGAGAGGCAGAGAGAAAACTGGGTTGATAAATCTGAGGAGCTTTTGACAGGGAAATGTTTCACAAGGAGATTCAGTTCCTTTTCTTCCTTGTTTCCTCTTTTCCTTACCTTTCTTCCTCTGGTA
This sequence comes from Helostoma temminkii, assembly GCA_900302695.1. NCBI lineage: Eukaryota > Metazoa > Chordata > Actinopteri > Anabantiformes > Helostomatidae > Helostoma > Helostoma temminkii. Next base: position 23,447 of record OMLM01000108.1, on the reverse strand, counting down.
CCATTTTTCCTCACACTTCCTTATGTGTCACATAACTCAAACCTTAGATACCTGACTGCGCTTTTCTCTGTGTGTGTCTCTCAGACAAAGAGGCACATGGCTACAAAAGGTGAGTCTCATTGTGTCAGAAAGGAGACCGGGTTCTAATTACCAAGGCTGCAGAATCACAGCTGCGTTGTGGTGTGTGTATGTGGGTGGTTTGATTTGTACATACTCGCAGATTTTAGAGGTCTAGCCATCTGCCAATTCTTAGCTTTGTGCAGGAGAACAATGCCTTGTTGAACTGAACACAGTAATTAGCTGAAGCTGACAGTGATAAAAAAACAACTAGCAGAAATCATTATGCACTGGTGTAAACCGAGGCTAAAAATATCCTTCTTATAAATAGTAACTTTCTAAAAAATTATATGACAAAGCTCCAGTGCAATTGAAAAGGCTAAGCTAAAAGCAGAAAGCATGTGCAGGATTTCAATTGATACCACGAGGACAATGCTATCGCTTTCAAACCAATTGGGATGGTTTCCAAGCACCGGCAGCAAAGGTGCTTTTCTCGCTGGCTAATGACCATAAAGTGAATACATCTCCTCTCTGTCCCTACCACTGGATCACACAAAAAAGAAAAAAGCTACTTCTCCATCATGGCAGTAACCCACAGCGGAGATGATATAATGTGATTGTAAAAATGTGGTCTGGGGGGAAAGCAGAAACTCTCACCTTTTTTCCATCAGTGATAATTTGTTTTCCCCAAGAGGTCCCCAGGCCAGGCTTTACCCGCCGCCTCGCCTGCTTGGCTCCCAGCATGCTGCGGCATGTGATGAGCGCGGCACTCTAGTTGATATCCGTCATTGTAATGGTTTCTGTCCTTACTGGGAGGCCTATGCCAGTCGATGAATAAGAAAGGAGTAATTTATTTACATTTCTTTCATTATCATATATTGTTAGTCTGGTTTTGTCAACAGTGAATGCCTCCATCTTTGCATATATATCTTTTTAGCTTGCTGTTGCATGTAACTGTGCAGCTTACAGAGTTATTATGTTGTCAGAGGAAGGCTTTTACTGAACATGTAATATGCTGTTGTTCAGTTCTGGCCTCTGTCACATTTAAACAAAACACACACTCATCACGGGCAGATCTCAAGCCCCGGGTAATGACAGATGTTCAGAGTGCATAATTCATTCGTAAATCCAGTCAAAGTATTTTGTATTCAAGCCAGACACTGTATGCTAAAGCAATAATGAGCATTATGCAAAGCAAAACAAAGAGCATGAATGGAAGCAGCAGTATTCCTGAGCTTGCTAGCCTGAGCAGTTGAAATAAAAGATCCACTTGCGTCTGGGACTTACTGTCTATTCAAATTAAAATGATCAAAATGATTAGTAAGTGAAATCAAAGAGCTTTAATGTTAAAACATCTGTTAGATCCCACATACAGTAGCTGTTTCCTGATGGAGACTTGACCTTCTCCTCGAACAACAGCTGTGCTTACAGTAAATGTAAGGTTTACACACTTCTGTTGTCTCTGTAGTATGAGTTGTCTGGACACATCACATGAAGATGTCAGGGAAAACTGAAAGCTATGATCCATCCATCAGAACCTCCACGCTATAAACATTACTGTTATATTAACCTGGTGGCGTGAACGACATATTGACTCATTCTTGTTCTCATACTGCTTTCAATGAGAGAGTTTAAAAGTTAAAGCTAACAGTGTCCTCCTTGTACAGGAGGAGTCTTTAGAAAGTGCAGTGTAACATCCAAAATTAATTCTGCAACGCTGGTTGTTGAAAATACAAAAAACCCTGTACTCAAAGGTTTTAATGTATGATGTCAGGCAGACATCAGCCTCACGGTATGTTTCTTGTCATTTAATCTTTATTAGAGAGCAGTGGAGCATTAGCGAGCAGCACAAAGAACATAAAATGCTCGAGGTTGTTTTTGCCATTAAAGACTGAAGAATGAGAAGACATGGTGAAGATGGAGGGAGTTCGGTGAGGTTACAGTATCTGACAGAAAGTTAGACCATTTCACTGGTGTCTTTAATTAATTTAGGACCAATTAGGTAAACTAAATGCCAACAGTAAGCATCATTTAACATAGATGACACTTCAAAAAGAAGAAGTGGTTCATACTGTACCAAATTAATTAGAACAGAACAGGAGCATATACCAGTTTGCTTTGGGTTATAAACGGTTTGGTGTGAATGAACCCTGGAGAAGTCTACTAGCTGCACCTTCTTTTCAGTCCTATTTTTTGCTATAGCAATTTTTCATCCTTGAATTCAAGCTGCTGACTGAGCAGTGGCAAGCTTTTACAAAATTCACAAAATTAGAATCACAGAGAGTTGCTTTCAAACAAAGTTAACTAAAGGTTGTATTCAATTTGTCTTTTCTTTTGACACATAGAAAACTCCAGACCTTGTCAGTTACAATATGTCTTTCATGTGTGGATGTTTATACCTTTGGGGTGCGAGCTGAGCTGGGATACAGACATCAAACACACCACAAATATAGACATCAAGTCCATCGTAGCTGCCAAGAAAAACTTTAAAAAGATGCAAGATGAGCTAATCGTGCTGCAGTCAGGACACAATGAACACTACTAAACATAAGCTTTGTTGTTTCTTGCAGACTGGCTGTTTTTTCAGCGCCTGATTACCTCAGCTGAGAGCGACCTGCTTTGATTCGGACAGCTCATCAAGGCACGCAACAGGATGAGTGACAGGATGAGAGCGTAAAATAGTAAAGCAGACGAGGGCTGGATGTGTTACATTGCCTGTGTCAAGGTAAAAAAGTACAGATAGTAGCTTTAAACATACTGCTTTCAATGAGAGAGTTTCAAAGTTAAAGCTAACAGTGTGGACAAAAAGACAGGAAACAGACAAGTAACTGGATTACAATCTGCTTTCTCCAGTAAGCTGGTGGTTCTCAGGCAACCTGCCCTGATTGTTTTCAAACTATCCTTATCCTACCCACAGCTGATTACCTGGATAAGGTGTTTTCAGCCAATCAGATCTTGAGGACCAGAGTTGAGAACCACTTGAGTGAGCTGATTTCTTAACTGTGATGGAAACTGGAACCATGCTTCTGAAATAAACACAAGCTGGAGGTGAAACCAGATTACTCCTCTGCAGCATGTATACACAGATTTCCATTAACCAGTGTTAAGTGCATGTTACATGATTACCTGGGTTACTTAAGTCCATGTAAACACAGTCAGAGCTGTTGGCATGACAGTAAGGGGGGGAAATGTGCCTGATGAACACGAAAGAATGATCTGAACACGTGCATCAGCTTGATTTACTCAGCTTGACTTATCGCTGCACAGAAATCCTTATCTTCATATCTGCTTGCATATTTGGTGACTTCATCACCATGGATACAGGCCACACAGTATTTCATGTAGTTCACACTATGCATGTTTTAAATGTCACACTCCAGGAACAAGTGGCAATTCTGGTAATATTAAATTACATCAGCACGGCTTTTGAGAGTTTGTGCTATAAACATAATGTCAGCTTGTTCTCCCACTGGCCTAAAATGCACTGTTGCTAGAAAAGAACTGTAAGGTAAAGGTTGAGTACATCTTTGTAATGACCTTATCTGAATTTAAATTTCATTCCTAATTTCTACTTTTACCCTCAAACCGACCTGACATTGGTTCAAAGGGATTCCAACTAGAGGTGGACGCCATGGACTCAGAGTAATAATGACATTGCATTAAAACAGAACATATACACAGATAATTGATGTACTTTGGTGGATTTCCCTTCCTTAAGAGGTCATTTGTTAAGCACAGAAACCATTCATGGTTTTAACAAACCTACAGCCTCATGCATCAGGCCTGAACCACTGACAGATTAATTTGCAAATCAGCTCTACCTGGAAGACAAATGAAGGTCAGAAGCCATACAATTCTTGACTAGTTTATTTTCCAACATCCACAGACTAGAGTGCCTCTATCCTTGAAACTCTGTACCTTTGTTCTCCTACAGAACATTTTTGAAGGGGCACTTTTTATGCTGTTATCAACATTGGCACTGCCATATGCATAAAAGTCTCAGTTCTCTTTTGTTGGATTTTAGCAGTTAGAGGAGTGACTCTCCTGTCCTTAACTGCATCAAAAACTCTAATTTGTGTATGCACATCAGCAGTAACTGTGGGATTCCTCACCCCATGTGAACAAAACAAAGGCTTGGTGTTTGTGGCTTTCTGTAAAGATGCACCTGTTTTTTTATTAACTTTACACACTGATGGGTACCTAGTTGAGTTTAGGGAAAGGTTGTTTCCATGGATGAGAGAAACTGGGATGGGAACAATGCTATGGACATTGATACTAATCATCGTATCATTTAAACTGCTTGTTCATTGTGCACAGAGGCCAGCAAAACCCCTGCGTACAACAGAGTGTATTCATGCTGCACAGCAATTTAGCTAAATTACTGAGGAGGCTGGGGGAGCAGAAAGAAATGTTGCGTGAAGCAAGTAAAAAATGGATTGAAATGTTTAGTTTGGTATTATTTTGCTTTTAATTCCATACTAGATCTTGTATGATGCAAGACTTGACCTTTATAGATTGGTCTGTAAAAATATTGCCAATGATTCCACCAAGATGGAGTCAATTATAAACTCTTGACCACAACCAGCTGTGATGTAATTGTCCAACAATGGTGTAAGTACATCACAGCTGTAGGCAGGATGTGGAAAAAGTGCATGCTAACACTAAATGGGACTGCAAACCAGGCTGTTTGCTTTGGCACAGTTACTGTATGAGGCTGGTGTGATGTATATGCTACACAGTAACTGAACAAGGATGGGTATTTAACTGAAATCATGATGCTCAATCAGGATCTAAGGTGACGTTAGTTAATCCACAAAGACTGGCTGCCGAGAATAACGTGGCCGACCAAGCCTTTCGCTATTCAATCAATCATTTTTTTAAAGAACACAATTTATACAAAACATTCAGTGTGCTTTTCAAGAAAATAACATTCAACAGGATATAAACAATCAATCAGTCAATCAATGAAACATTTGCAACTACAAATCCGTCATAATAGAAAGAAAACAATAATAATAACGAACAGGGTTTTGAAAATGCTGGTATAAATTACATAAAAGACAAATTATAAAACTGATAATTTCATAGTCACACATCATATCCCTGTTCCATATTTTTGGTGCATAGTTAGAAAATGCTGCCTCTCCCACATTACAAAGTGTGTTGTTGGGAGAGTAGCTGTGTATTGGAATATAGGGTTGTAGACATTCAGTCAAATATAAAAGAGCAGATCCATACAAGGCCATGTAAACCAATAAAAGTACCTTAAAATCAATTTGTTAAGATACAACGAGCCAGTGAAAAGAAGCTTGAACTGTTTTTTCTTTGTTTGGGTCAACAACCTAGCAGCAGCATTCTGAACGAGCTGGACCTGTTAATTAGTCTAACAGAAAGACCTGTTGAAAGTGCACTACAGTAGTCAAGTCAGCTCGTACCAAGAGCATGTTTAAGTTGTTTTGCGCCAGTTTGTGATAAATAAAAAAAAAAGTCATACCTTAGCAATATTTCTGAGCTGATAAAAGCAGTTTGTGTAATCTTCTGTATATGGAACAAATAATATGGAAAATAGGAAATATGGAACAAACAAATTTTTAGTTTTAAAAGTAAAATCTCAGTTGTATTTATGTGTTGAACCCACAGATGTCAACTCCTTGAATTCGTTGACACAGTCTCTGCTCACCATCAATGGATGAGTAACAATTAACAAAGAATAGGATAAAAACATCTGTATAACTATAAAAATGTATAAAGAAAACAGCAGCGGCCCAAGGTACAGTAGCTAGAATTACTTTCAGCAATCTTTTTACTTATTCGCCAGCTGCCTTTTCTTTTTATTGTTGCATGTACAAAGATTTCATCACAGAGTACGACGGTGCCACACATAAAGCCACTCCTACACATGAAGCGAGCATGTGTAGCACTGTAAGGAGCTTTAGAGGGAGGAAACACAAGAATGTTTTGTATCTGCTCCTGCTTTCACATCTTATCAATTCTCTATGTATATAGACATATTGCACTCTATAGACAAAACACATATACTGTATAATCTCTTCTGGCCCGGTTAGAGCCTGAACACTCAGGCAGTGTTTACAGTCTGGTTCATATTAAGCACTGATGGAGTAAACTGACTGGAAGGAGCTCAGAGAGTGTTGTGTCATAATCCCACTCTTTTTGACAACTCTAAATTTAAATAAAATCTTACATGGTAATGCTGTCCTGAAAAAAAATCCTATGGAGAGCCTAAACCATTAAAATACCTTTATAGTGGTTATCATGATGTAGTGAATGATTCATAACCTTTTCCAATGGTTCAATTTGTTTTCTGTATACCTGCTGGTAGCATGGAAATGGAAAGGCGAGAATAAAATAAAACAGCAGAGCAAATCCCCTGGCAGTAAATGCAGGTGATGGGTATATTAGCCATGTGAAATGAATGTTGGAGTCAACTATAATACGAAATTAACACTTGATAATAGTATCTATGCTTTTTTTGTATTGCATGAGGCTGTGTCTGTTTATGTTATCTTTCCATGCTGCTGTTTTTGTGGTGACCGCTAAGCCAGGTCCTTGTTAAAAGGGTTATTTTAATCACAACAGCCTTTTACCAAGTCAAATGTAGTGTAAACACAATCCTAATAAAACACACAATGACAACATCACTATGCATAAATATGTTTGGTGCAACTCAGCTGCATGTCTCATTTTCCAGACTAGAATGTATATGTATTATCTCCCACCAAGCTAGCTCTTCTAAAATGGCTTCCAAACAGACAATACCTGTGTTATTTATAGTACGTGACTGCTTCTATACTAAAACGCTACATGCAAGAGGCGTATCTTATTGTCACTTGGCAGGCTCCTGAAACTTACCTTCTTATGCATCCATTTTCTGCTTAGTCCCCGTAGGGGTCGCGGGTGTATTGGAGCCTATCCCAGCTGTCATAGGGCGAGAGACAGGGTACACCCTGGGGACAGGTTACCAGTCCATTGCAGGGCCACATATAGACAAAGACAAACATTGACACACCCACTTACGTCTAAGGGCAAATTAGAGTCTCCAGTTAACCTGACTGCATGTCTTTGGACTGTGGGAGGAAGCCTGAGTGCCCAGAGAGAACCTTTTAGAGGTTTTTACATATCAATTCAATCTACAGAGGCAACATATTTTTTAATCCTTTTTTTCTTTTACAAAAATATCCAATCTCATCCAAATGTGACTCCAACTTTATTAACATTTCAAATCTTTGAGTTCAGACACTCACAGCACTGGGTTAGGGCCAGGGAAAGATTGTGAGCTGGGTTAATAGAGAAAAATCTAAAAATCACTTCACACGCCTGCATTTAAATTTAAATACAAACACAATCTGTCTCCAACTCTAACAGGAACATTTTCAGGAGATGGGGTTGACCAGTGAGATCAGATTTAATATTTGTTTTAGCTGTGCTATAAACCTTCATTTGCTACCGGAATTAAAAGCATCATATACTACAGAAAAGGGAAGAGTGAAGGCCTGGACAGTAGACGTCACACACACTACTGTTATAAGCATATTTTAGCCTTTATTAGATCTCATGAGATGGCCAACAGTTCTGGATCTCAGTTAGTTCTGGTACTGAATTCTAGCCAATCAACAGGTATAGTTTACAGCCTATTATCTTCCACTTGGGCAATGTTGGGAGTGATGGTGGTGGATTACCTTATGCCATGCGTGTTAAAAGATTTTATTCCATATAGTAATATCCCCCTCAAGTCAAATTTGCATTTATAAAATTATTTATTTTCTCTTTTTGGCAAGGCATTATGACGAGAGCACCTGTGCAGGTCAGAAGCAGCAGCTTGCAGGCACTGGTGTCATATCTGCAGGCGAGCGGAGGAATGGGAGTGTTTTAATAAGGGCTCTTTTTTCTGCTTTATCCAGTCCCCTCTGATAGAGCTTTGAAAGGAATTGACACATCTGTCGGGGCATTTGCCCCCTGCAGAAGTTGAAGTGTGGCTCAAAGGAAACTCTTACACTATGTACACTTTAAACTACTATCTGTGATGTTTTAGTGTGTTTAAAGAGTCTTAAATGGGGGGCTTTGTGTGATGTCATTTGATGATGCAGAAAAGACCATTGCACTTTACTTTCTGTGCCATTTCTTCTTTTTATCCATTTGAAGTTACAGGGAAATAATGTGTTGAGTACTCTCCTTAAATGCTAATTTGGTTCTAATGTGTAACATTCAAGAGTAAATTGCCTGTATACTAATGTGATAAATGCATTAAGAGGGACTTTTCACAAGCTTTTCCACTCACTGTCAGAAGACACCCACAAATACACACACGCACAAGGAACCTATTTCGGCCAAGATAGGAATTTTTGTTCTGCGTTTCTTCCGTTTAGCAGAGAACAAAAGCAGTTCTTCAGCCCACAGAGGATTTGTACTGTTTTGGAAAAAAGAGAAACTGGAGGACTGTGGGCATTCTGCTGCTGCAAAGCTGAGAGTCTCACAGATTCAATAGGATAGAGGAACTCAGCTTGTTTCACTGCAAGGACAAAGTGAATGTTCACCCAGACCCCGATATGTCTGATGGTTTGTGACAGGAAGCTGCCACACTGTTGCAAACACAGCACAGATCATTGGACAGGAGCCTGGCATAATGTGTCACTGCTAACTGGGACTTGCTATTCGGGATCAGTGACAGGAGGTGCTTCTTCATCATAACACCATCTTTTTCTGAGAAGGCACAGGAGAAACTATGTCTATTGTGAACCTCGATTAATTCTCTGCATCAGCTCTGTCAATTAGGAGAAAATTTGGACAAAGAGTCTGTGTCACCTGGAAGTTCTCTGACGTCCTCTTGGATCAGTTTCTTCATATGGTATATGTTGCCCTTACTGTAAATCTTTTATCTTCTACTATGCTGATAATGCAACTTTTTCACATAGCATAGTTTATGGAAATCCAAGAAGTCCAAGGACTAGGGAGCATCAGAGCCACTATCCATTGCGAATATCCATAATATGGATGGAAAAGATGGCCTCAACTGATGGCGTACTTAGCGAATACCTCAGGCAGCAGAAAACCAATGAAGAGTTGCTGATGAAGGATAAGGAGGTAGAAGGAATCGTGATGGCAGGACAAACCCCAGCACATTATGTAACGCTGGCAGAAAGAAGTGACTGACATTGAAAAGTTGTATTGGACTGAAAGACAACATGGAGGCACTAATCATGACAGCACAGGTACAAGCTCCAAGTTCAAGATCAGAAGAGGCTGAGGTACTTTCAGATACACACTGACAAATTGGTAATGGCTAACTAACCAAAGAGAAGAAGAAGGCCCAAGCGACTGCACCATCAGAAACATGGAACATAAGAAGCTTGAGAAATACCAAGGGGTGTGAGAAGAGCAAGAAAAGATGTGGCAGGTGAAGGCAGCAGTGGTGCCAGTAGTAATCAGAACACTCAAGGCTGTGACTCCCAATCTGGCAGAGTGGCTTTCATGCCGACACTGGGTAGGTCTACGATTGTCTACTAAATAGTTTGGTGGGTGGCGCAAATATGGTATATCTAATAAAATGTGATCCAAAAACCATCTGGACATTTTGAATGTATTATTTGGTGAATTTAGGGTGAAATGAAATATCATTTTCATTTTGGCACACAACACACAGGCTTATTTGGACTCCTGGGGAGTTTCCCAAGTGCCTGCAGTGCTGACAAATGTGACATTAGCAAAAACATCAACTCTGAATAGGATATAATCACTTCTGAGCTCATTTTCCATCTATTCCCTCACACAAACATTACAAACCTTGATCCAAGCCAATCCTCTGTCACAAAGAAGTCCCATTGCGTTCAAATGAGTAAATTAGATCTTTTCTCATGCTGCATCAGTCTGCTAACAAAAAACATAAATAGTGATATTTTCTTCTCATGCTTGACTGTTGTTTTGCTCTAGAAAATCATCACCACACATGACTGGAAGGTGATGGTGACAGGAGTGACAAACTGACTAGAGTTTGGTAAAACGGGGTAGAACTTGAGACAGATTTTTACTTTTGCCACATTCCACTCTATATTGGATCCACTTGAAATATGCCCACAAGGATTTGTGGACATAATTACCCATTTTTCATCTCCACTGTCCTCCTCTGGATCTTTTAATTTGCACCAACCATCACTGCAAAATCAGGAGTTAAGAAAATGAAAAATCAGGCAGTCATTAGTCAAACCAGCCATCCATTCAACAGGTAAATATGACCATCATTCATACAGTCAATATTATCTCACATATTGCTGGCCTCTGGAGTTCATATCCTGGATCATTGCGGCTAATTCAGCTCTCCTGTAAACAATAATCCACGCACAAATAGAGACATCCAGCAGCAATACACGTCCGTTTAAATAAACATATACACATAAAAGATGCATTACCACCGAGCAATTTGAAAAGCACCACTAACGTTCCAGTCAGTAAACACAGTTTACTGTTGGGCTTATTTGGGAAAAAAAAGACAATAAATAAAAGCTTAAAATCTGACTGGCGTTATATTCATCTGACTGACGGTGAAGATGCATTCTGCCTGAAAAATCTGCATTAAAATGATACAGCGGAGTTATTGTGCACTTACAGCCGTAACCTGGGGCACTTGTGCTGAGCCGGTTATAGCGGGGGATTCAGTGGCCAGCGTCAGGAGATGGAAATCAAATAATGAATAAATTTTACATCCTGACTCATTTAATTTTCTCTGTGGCTTCAGGAGGACTCTTGCCTGGAAGCCGGCAGTGATTTTCTCTTTCATGTAAACGCCACCAAACGTGAAAGTGCTGAAGCGCAAAATATACATGAACACGCAAACAATAGTTTGTAAAATAGCATATTTACTTACACAGTGGATTTGCATGAGTTCCTCTTCTGAATATAGTATTGTTGCAATTCAGGACCCAATACATAAACAAACATGGAAACAATCAGAAACTGCAACTGATGTATCCACATTATTTTATGTAATCATTTACCACAACCTTGATTTGATTACTTTGAAAGTATTGGATGTGTTGTAAAGGTGTAAAGGTCTTACGTTAAACAACATTCAATATGTACAGACCGGTTCAAAAGTCTTGATATATAAGCTTTTAAAATCTGTTATGTATTGTTTGAGGATTTGGAGACGCAAATACTGTAGTTACAATACATAAACTGAAGTAGAAATATTTAGGATTCTGCACATTTAGTGGCCACATATGCTAAATCAGTTAATTGACTGACTGATTGTACGGCTGTAGGTCTCCTGTATTTTTTGTGGTTTTGGACATTACCTGTACTGTGTCTTTCAAAAACACACAAGCCAACGGCATTATAATGTTATTCATGAGCCATGTAACCAACACAAAAGAGTATCTTAGATACATAAATTAACATACTGGTCCCATTCCCACTTCCTCCACCTACCCTAAGATGCAGGTGTGAACGCAAACATGCGAGTCAAACCGCACAGACATTACCCGGACCTTCTCCTGCCACCCCTACAAAGTAATCACATTTGCAGGTATAGGAAGCAGCTGCAGTTCTGTCTTGCCAGAGGTCAACTGACATGAGATGAGACCATTTGACTTCTTAAATACAAATCTTTTTGTATTTTCCTCTTTTCTATTCACTTTTGCTATCAGTCTCCCATTATCATTCTCCTTTTCACTGTGACTCGTCATCCTCACTATTTTTCTCCATTTTGTTTCATTCTGTAAAGTTATATCTTGTCCTCTCATTTTTTCCCTCTCTTCATATCTCTTGTGCTCTGTTTCATTGTCGCCTTTAAGTTTGTCTCTTTTATTTTCTGCTTTTTGAACTGCTCTGTCAGTCTCTCGTCTAGTTCTCTCACACTTTCCCTTTTGTTCAGTCTGTCTCTTTCTGAAACAATAACCATCCTTCACGAGCTGCTGGCGATCACACAGTGGAATACTCATGATATGCTGATTATGCAGTACTCCCTCCCCTATCCTAAAAGCAGTCTCCTATACTGTACTGTACTACCACAGAGCCACCAATGCAGGATTGCAGAGCATGGAACCATTAGGAAATAAAAAACAAGCAAACTATAGGCTCTTTTTGTTAGTGTTTAGAAATTGTGTTCCTCCGAACTTGCCAATAAAAGCTTTCTATGAATGATGAGCTTAAACAGCCGATCACTAACGTGGTCATTTTTCAATGCCTTGTTTTAAGGTTCAATAATCATAGATACATCATACAATCCATCATCAGGGCCCCATTGCCCTTAACCAAGGTGACTTATGCCTTGATTTACTACAATCAATAGCTCATCAGAATTATTCACCTCTTTCGACAAACAAATCAATGCATGTTCTTTAGTCCACTCCCACGTTTGAGTGGTCTGTCCAAGCCCTCAGTAATTTAATGCCAATATAAGGCATGGAAGAGACAGCTCCCCGGAGTCACATTTTGTTTAGTGTATTACAATGTACATATTTAAATGAAGTTATAAATGCAGGAAATGCCACGGACAACATGACTGCACTGGTTTGTGTAATGGATATTCCCAGGATGATCAATTCTCTGGGAATTCTACAGGAGCTTGTGTTGATTCAAAGAGATCTTTTGCATTGCATTGTCATCCTTGTGTCTGTATTTAATTATTTAATGTGACTATTCTTTTAAAATACATGTGAAATTGTTACTCTCCACACACTTTGCTACTGGATCTCACCATCAATACAAGTCGCTGCACTGTCCCCGGATCGTTCAGCTAATAACAAATCAGCAAAATGATATTTGAATCTTAAAGTTTCATCTCTTAATAGGCACAGAAGATCCAGATGGAATGAGATAAGTGAAGTTCACCCACTTCAGATGTTATCAACCCCTTTAAATGGCCTTTATCTGTTATCAGGATGGTAGATGTGGGATAGTAGGACCCTCCTTCACCTCCTGTTGGCTCAGTAGGCCATTACCATGTACAGTCATTATGGTCACAGTCATAAACATTAAATACACCAGGTACTGGTGCGAAAACTATTTGGTGAGGTTTAGAGACAGACTGAGTTAAAGCAGTGACTTTCTGAAATAACCGACTATTGGTTAAAACAGGAAACAAACACCCGTCTCCCATTTGAAAGTCTGGTGTTTTGTTCTTCCATCCATCCATACTGTACATCCTAATGTATGCTGATGTGCAGTCTGTGGCCTATTGGTGTGTGGAGTTCGCCTCCACTAAAGAATCACTATCAACTACTATATTGTGGTAACAACTGATAACAGCCACTTAATGAAGTGATAACATTCAAAGCAACAATTTTATTTTCACTTATTCAGGAATCAGCTGTGGGAGGAGAGATACAGTAGTGTGTGCATACTGTACACACTCAGCGCTCATCACCTCCACACAATCCCTGTGTGTCAAACTAATACTGAAACTAATTAACACCGGGAGCTAGTTTTAAACCAGCCATTGCATAGATATGAGATCCAATGGAAACAATAAACTCTGTAGCAACCATCCCATTAATCTTGTCCCTTTGGCTAATTTTCATCCTGCTAGAAGGATTACAGTGTTAAAATCGCTGATTACCTTTAGGGATCAGTATTACCAAGGACATCTTGACATCATACATGATTATTGCAGGGCCTCTATAATATTTAGTAACTGCCTAACAGGCTACTGAAGCTCTTGAAGTCTTTCCTTTTGGTTGCTTGTTAATTGTTTGAATTTTGCTATTTTAACGTTCTCAGTAAACTGTTCTGGTTCTGACCAAAGACGATTGTCAGTCTTTCAAAAACACAACATGTTAACTCTCATTAAAAGGGGTGAGGTGTTAAGTGAGTTCAGGTAACAGCTGACAGTGACAATATTTACTTCATTCAACTTAAAATGAAAAAAGAAGCACATTTTTCTGTAGCGATCACAATGAAATGTTGATGAAGTCAACTGTACTTCAGGAAAGCAATATTAGCAGCTGCCAAATGCCTCATCAGAGGATGACTCATAAATTATCATTGCAGGTGTATGTTTGTTGATTCACCCAAGATATAGATACAAATGGATCTACTCACACAAATCCACATCAACTTAAATTTGTTTAAGTTGTTTGAGAACCATCAGTAATTTATGAGGTGGGGACTTCATGGATCAAATGTAAATTGCTGGACCAGGCCACCTTCTTCCATTGCTCTATTGTACAGTTTTGATGTGTCAACTGTAGGTGGTTTCTGACAACCAGGTGTGTTTATGAGCACATATTCATAATTAATGCAAATGACAAGTTGCAAATTCAAATCCACACAGATGACGTATATTAGCCACGAAAATATCTCATGTGCAACATCCGTTTTTCTCTTCTGCAAAAATATTCTTTAATAGAGAAAAACATAACAGTCACTTCACATACAATGTCTGCAGTAACATGTAAATACGAGCAAATTCTGTGTCCAACCTTAACCAATGTACTTTTCATTTCTGAGCCCGACCTCAAACAGGACTCTGGCCTTGAACTCGAGTCTGCCGCTTGTCAGTCCTGCACGTTTCATGCTCACCATCCAGCCCAACCACCTCGGTATAACTTGATCATTCATAAATTACACTACGTGACAACATCATGATTACATTCAGTAAAATAAACGTAATAGCATTTGCAGTTTAGTTGTACAGGAACGTAGTTTTCAAGAGACAGGTTTGTTTCTGCAGTGGACATGGGGTCAGTGTGAGCAATTCAACTACACAGCCAGAAGCCTCAGAAACCTGCTCTGGTTGTATAGCCATCATAATTTGGTCCTGTCAAAATTCCTTGCCCATTTTCCCTGACTTCCAACACATCAACTTTAAGAACAGGCTGTTCATTTACCACCCTTTGACATGTGCCATTACTTCACAGGGCTAAAATAGGTTAAAGTGAGTTTTTTTTTCTAATTTACACATAACCAGTTCAATGTGGTTTCAAGAGCTGTATTTGGGCTGGTTCTGATGCAGTCATTTCAATAAATTCCATTATTATTGTTAATCTCATAAATGACTAGCGTATAGGCAACGGAGTAGAGCATGTGAGTGAGCGCAGTTTGACCAGAGTTAAATGAGGAAAATTTCACTGCTTCACTCATGCTCTGACACATATGTTTACATAGTGTTGGAAAATACAAGTTTATCAGATCAAAAGGATAATCGATCATTAGAAAAGTTTTCACAGTAAACAAAGACATTTCTAAGTGACCATAAACATTTTTACACATCAATCACAAAATTACATCATACAGTTTTTTTAAATAGCAGAATGTCTCAAGCCATGACATCAAATCACATGTTCAGACATGAACAGATGCTATTTGGCCCCGAATTCTTCATTTCTATTTATGTTATGTGGCTCATTGTTAAATTAATCATGTAATCAAAAGCTCACCGGCTTTGTGTGAGCACTTACACGTCTGTCTTTTTGCCTGGCTGTCTTTTATTTTCCCCCGAAGTCTCCTTCACGCTGAGTTTCCCAACCTTCAGAAGCACCTTTGTGCTGGCTTTTGTTCTCTTCTACAATACAAATCAATTCCTCAAAGACTCAAACTCCTAAGTGAAACCAGTTCCAGGTTGCTAATGCAGGCTGTCAGTATCACTCAGTGGCAGGAGGAGATAAAGCTATTTACGGAGAAGACAGGAGATGGGAAAGACTCGTTTTTTTCCCCACCTGTCCCTCTCTGAGATCAAGAGACCACAATTTTATTTAGAAACAGATGAGGAACCAAACCTATAGATCTCAGGGTAAACAAAATCAAACCCCTTCTGTCAGCAGTCAAAATAAAATCCATCCATTTCTCATTTGTGTTGAATTAAAAAGTCATGTCATAGCAGATTTTACCGTTCACTTTGATTCAGTTTTAAACATCCATGACTTAGCGGTGCTGTAGGCAAATTGAACCTTCCGGTCCGAATGCTTGTTTTAAAAATAAACCACTAAATTTTTACATATAAAACATATAAAATACATTATATATTGTGGTTTAGCAGGTGTCCTTTGCAATGTGATGTTTTGTATTATTTTTTTTTTCACATTATTATTGCTATTTCTGTCTAGAAGTCCAAACAGAGTGCGTCTTGGAAGTGCGTCACAGCCTTTATACATCTGTATAATGGAGGCTGCTGGTTAGAACACACTGTTGTGCTACACAGTTTTATCTTAGTAGATTATTATGGTCAAAGGAGAGTGTAACTCATTTTTGAAAGAGCAGTGAACCATTGCCTGCAATTAGACAACATTTTCATGCTATTTTGTTTGAATCTTTATCAGTAAAGCCCAATTTCTGTTTGTCTGTCACTTGTAGACTCCACAATGGGACAACCCATACAGCTGAAAACAGGAAGTCATTGCTTTAATCCAAACCACAACCTCCTATTAGCTTCCCCCAGCTGAACATAAGATCCATATTCTTCCGCTGCATGGTCTTGCTTTGGAAAATAAAAGTTGTAGAGAGTCTCTAACAATGTGGAGTGGGTCAACTCAGAATAAAGCTCCAACCTAATATTAGACATTGTTTGTGAAGTGCAGGGAAAATTGGATCATTTAGCATATATATATATATGTGTGTGTGTGTGTGTGTGTACATTTGAATGATAAAGAAAGAGCAAATTTGTTTCCCAAGTTGTGGCTTTGTTACAAAATCAAAACAAAGCTGATGAGACGTTATGATGTGTTGGACATTGCAGCAGACAGAAGATGGAGAAAGAGTCTTTGAGAATTGTCTAACACAACAGTAGTGAGAGTTTTTAAATGACCATTATGAACCATGACCCGTAAATCTTTTAGAGAAGCTGATGATTTACTTTGCGACCTGAACGTATCAAACTCTGACAAACTGTCCAGTGTGATATCGAACAAGAAGCCAAACATAATCTGAAGACGCTGATGGATCCCGGTTGACATCACAAATCAATGCGTTTTTCATTAGTTCTCATTTATAAAGGCAGTGTCAGATGTAGGACTGTTGCACTGGATTGCATCAGACTGTACAGATGTTCGTTTTACTATGTCCATTCTTTTAGCTGCTAGTTTCAAGTAAACATTGCTGCAAGAATGCAGCTATTAAAAACTCAGTTTTCAACCTAACATCAGAAATGTATGTAAACTTCTAATAACCAGACTGTGCTCCACATCCAGCAGTTCATTCTGCAGGTGGATCCCCTGACCTGCTCTTCTCTGCCCTGTGCATCCCTCTCAATGTATATTTAAAGATATCATATGCATCAGGTCCTGACAATTAGTGGGGACTGTTGATGGGTGGCAAGGATGTGAGCCTCCAATTTCCTTCTAGCCCCCAGAGAGTTAATCTCATCTCATACATATACAAACAAGCACACAGTCAAACGTATTTTCTGCAGTGCACTGCTGACAAAGAATACAGAGAAATGTCTAAAGTCAGTGCTTATTTTGCAATGTTGTTTTTGTGCCTAATTGGACAGAAGAGTGGACATGGAGAAAAGACACAACTTGACAGAGTGGAAGTTTTTTTTAAAAATCTAAACAAGAGAAAACAACATCAGTGCAACGAGAGGTAAAGAGTGTTTGCTGTGAAAAGTAGCTCTACATGCAGGAGTCAGGGAGCTGACAGCTGTAGTTTCAGTGCTGTGGCAGGTAGTGAGTCCGTTCAGCCCTCAAAGCTACAGCAGGGAGAGTCCAAAGCACTGTCATAATGAAACTATAGTCTCAAAATTATACCATGTCCTTTCATCTTCTATTCAGACTGCATTATTGAAAAATATAGAAAGTGCAGGACATGGTTGTACACAAGCAGACACTGTACATAAAAAAATCCTATTCCTCCACACACACACACATACACATATTAGGATGTGTATCCCAAGGCTAAACAAGGACAGTGCTGCTGTCATCTGACCACTAAAATGAGTTGATTTGTTTAAGGTGCTGAGATGCTGGAGGACACGGCAGCTTGTCCTCTGGCTCCAAATCAACTCTACTGACTTTTAGGTAATGTCCTCTAACACAGTTATGCACTGTGTGTGTGCATGTGTGTGTATAATTGAAGTGTGTTTGGCCTAGGTTTTAGGCTAACTAATTCATGAGTGCTTGCTGAGGCAGAGTCAGAGTCATGGGGAGGAACACCTCAGAGTTTCGCCTGCTCCCTGTTGCAGAATTCATCACTACACCTTTCCTAAAATTCATTATTCATTTTTATTTACCTTGTGTCTTGTTCGACTGTCCCTCATCCTGACACTGGTTTACGATCGAGTCTTTGTACTTGTCGACACCCAATCAACATGTGCAGTCTCCTACTCTTGCTTTCCCCTTCATCGTTGTGAGTTTTCCTGCCTTGTCATGTCTCACCTCCCTGTCTTTGACTATTTTTTTTGCTTGTTTTATGCCTCTCTCTGTGTGTCTCACTATCTCTTCCTTCCCTGCACGCACTGAAGAGAAATAGTGTTACCAGTGTGTTGCATTAGCCTGGAAAGCTTACAGTCAGATGAAATAAAGCAAACCTATCAGCTCAGTCCCACTCAGGTTCTACCAGGTCAGGCCTGTGTAATGTTAAATATTCTTCTCTATTGAAGGTATAGTCTGACAAAGAACAATAACAAAAAAGTTCAGCTAATCTGCTTCTTTTTTAACAGCCAAACAACTGTTATAATGTACTGTGATCATTCAAATCTTGCTAAAAACTTGTTTGGTGTTTATGAGTATAGCATGTCACATGTTTGGAAGCAGCATAGATAAAACATTTTTTTATAACAGCGGCTGGACTTAGTTGTTTGTGCTGTGTAGCTAATATTAGTAACAAGTAACAAAAAAAGGGGAAATATCTTCATTTAGTTGACAATAAATATTTTAGTCTAACAATATCTGATGGGGGCGGCACGGTGGTGCAGTGGTTAGCACTGTCGCCTCACAGCAAGAAGGTCCTGGGTTCGATTCCCGGGGTGGGCCCAGGGTCTTTCTGTGTGGCGATTGCATGTTCT
>OMLM01000105.1:65443-84175 GCA_900302695.1 Helostoma temminkii | reverse complement strand
ACCTCCCCAGCCCCACCTCCACCCTCTCTGCATTAAACATGTCATTACAGGGTGCAGCTAAAAGCTACAAACAAGCCTTGAATTACAATAAGACCATGGGTGCGTTGCTAAGCAATGGATCAGTCTTGAGACCGACAAACTCGCTCACAACTGTGTATTTGTGACACACTGTAGATGTTTGTGTACTTGCGTGTGCATGCACGTGCGTTTTTGTTGAGGGTGGTTATTCATTTTCTTGTTGAGCAGAGTGACGGGGTTAATAGCATCAGCTCCTCGCGGTGAGGGGATCTCTAAATAAACAGCAGAGGATTTGCACTGTATGGATGAATGAAAGAATAAATGGGGAGAAGCAGGAAGGAGAACCAGAAGCTAATGAGAAGAGATGGACATAGATCGATGGGTTGATGGACGGGAAGGGAGAGAGGCATGTCAGGAAGTAAAGAAGTGGTGCGGGTGAGGGGAAAAAAAAAGGGTGTGAGGTTGAGGACGAACAGTGACAGAGGAGTGGGGAGGAAGAGTGGGCGTGCAGCGCTAATCGCTAGCTTTCTGATGCAGAGAGGATAGCATGTGGGACAAGTCCTTGTAACCTTGGTAACAGTCTTGAAACCTTTCCTGCAGAGCATGTCAGGGATTGTTAAAGTCTCTTGTCCCTTTACAGGCACACACACACACACACACACACACACACACACACACACACACACACACACACACACTCACACACTCACTCAGTCTTGTAGAGCAGAACTGAAGAGTTCAGCAGACTCGTATGAAACCACTCCGCTGCTCGGGGACCTCCAGTCAGCTTTGATGAGGGTTAACCGTAAAGAGTGCGAGTAGGGGATCCTCATGTTTATTCTGAATTGCTTGATTGAGTGTCTCTCTCTCTCTGTGTTGTTGTCGACCCTCAAGTAAGCAGGATGGGTTTAAGACTGTGTGAATGCTGTAGCAGTGGTATGTTCACACGTGTCCTCTAGCTGTACGCTAATATCTGTTAAGAGCTGACACTCAGAGCGAGAGCTGCCTCTCAGAGTGTGTGTGAACACACTCATTGTGTTTAGGCTGTCGTCCAATATTGTATTTTGAGTGTCACTTTGTCTTCTCCCCCTTCTCGCGCTTGCTGTCGCCTCTAATCAACTAATGCCAGTCCCAAGTTTGGACACAGCTTCTCATAGTTTTTTTTTTTTATATCGAAGACATCAAAAGTATAAAACATGCACACTCTCTAAACCAGCTTCATGTGGTCGCCACCTGCAAAAAATCTCTTATCTGCCGAGCACTTGTTGGCTGCTTCCCTCCGCCCTGCAGTCCATCTCCTCTGGGTTTGGCTCAGAGGACGTTTGAAGCCAGGTGATCAGACGCATCCATCACTCTCCTCAGTCACACAGCTCTTACGCAGCCTTGTGGTGTGTTTTAAATCATTGTCCTGCTGAAAAAACACATGAAGTGCAGACCAGATGAGATGCAGATATCATCTGTTGACCTTCTCCGCGTCTCACAAGGGACGTTTTTACTCCTACTTTTAGTCCGGTTAAGTAGAACTCTTGTTTGTGTTCTTTCTCAGTGCGGCTCATTGGGCAGGTCTGAACACAGCCGTGGACCAAAGCAGCCGCTCGGAGACTGTGGCCTCAGTCCGACCACAAACAAACATTCGAGTGGTCGTCGTAAGAATCTGTCCTGTGTTGAGATAATTACCACAGTGATGAGCAAATACCGCTTGTGCAACTGTTGTTGTATAGCAATATTCACCAGTACAGAACAAGATCTTCTTCCTGTGTTTACGTTGTTGTTGCTGTGCCAGATTCATTTAACCAATGAGTGGGCAGGACTATTCTCGCCTGGCGCTCAGTGATGTTTTGGTTTGTTTAGATTTTTTAAATGGGAAAGTAGGGCTGCACAGTTTGGGGGGGGGAAAAGAATTGCTTGCGATTACTGTGGACAATAATGTGATTACAATACAACAACAATAAGGCTGGCTTGGTTTCAAGGAAAATACACTGATGATATGCTCTAACATTAATAGAGTGAATCCAAACGTTTGAATTTACTTATGCTGCTGAACTCTATAAAATAAAAACAATTAAATTAAATCTAAATAAGTTAAATTAAACATCTGTTTAACAAAATCAGAGGTTGTTACGGCCATTCAAGCCTCCTCCTGGCTGCTGCTCTCTCGCACACACAGACACAGCAGAGGACATTCACTCTCCTCACATACAGTGGTTAATGCCTGGCCAAAAAGTTGCTCTGTTGCTTTTTGGAAAAAAAAGTCACTAAAGGGGCAGAGAAAACCATCTGATCAACAAGCGACCTGCACACAAGGGGTGGCAGATAGAATCTAGAATTACTCCATGATATTTTCACTCTACCACTTAAAGGCAGCGCCAGTAAAATATACCAAGGTGGTGTTGGGAATCCGTGCAGATCTTACTTTAAGCTAAGTGTCAGTATTAGTATTCGTCCATTAGTATGAAGAAGCCAAAGGCGTTAAGCTGTTTCTCCTGTGACAGTGTCCCACAAACATGGAGGAGAAACACGATTTGACATCAGTGCAGTTGTCATACACTGTGTTAAGCATGTTAATGATACTGTTACGCTGGAGAGGAGAGACCAAGAGGCTGGAGTGCATTATTATGTTAAGCTAGACCCCAGTCTGACTCGGTCATCCATTAATTCTTTCCTACTCCAGAGTGATAGGAGCAGAGTTTCTCCTCCAGCTTCACGTCACAAACACACACGTTGCTGATGCTCATCAACTGCTTTTGAGTTCAATTCAAGTCTTAAATGTGCAAAACTAGTAAAATCACATCACAGCTCAACCTAAAAAATGTATTTTTGAAGGCTGATGAATATCCAGTGTGCTTGACGTCACAGTAAACGTCACACCACTGATACCGGGGTGGTGGTTTTAAAGTGTAAATAGGCAGCAACGGCGTCTTAAAGAGCAAGGCACCTTCTCACCGATGAGGCAGCGTGGCAGTGTAAACAGAGCTATGACACTTAAGTAACCAGATTACTAAGAGACAGCTGTCTGCAACATCGCACTGATCTCGCTGTCTTTCAGCCGTCTGCCCTCTGGTTCTCAAATACACCTGGAGAAAACCTCCCTACTGTTGAAGCAGCTCTCTTTTTAGTTGCTAAATCATCACCTGAGGCTGAGACGCTGCTGTGGTTCCCAGACATTCGGCTTGTGTCGTTGTTGTGCACGCTAGGGAATGTACATGTGTCGTGGACAGTATAATATGGCAGATTCCTACTGCACAGAAACACAGGTCAGGTTCTCACATGTACGTATTTATTAAATTAAATTGCAGCCTTATGAGGTGTAATTGCACAACCTATAGGTTTGAAAACAACCAAATACGCCGTGGCTGCAAACACAAATCTCCCTCCCTAGTGTTTCTCCTCTTCTTGTCGGCCTCGTTCCTTGGCGGTTTCTGCCCTGACACCAGATTTTGCCAGTGGTTAATGTCGTTTGTGTGATGTGAGCTCTAATCAGAGGTGCTGTTAATCAGCGATTAGTGTTGAAACTCAAATAAACATATCCACTGCACATGAGGAAACTCAGTCTCGTTTTCCTGGGGCAGTTGTTGTGACCATCCAGTTTCCTTACGGCATTTAAAGATTTTTGTCACCACAGCGGTGAGCATGCCTTGCCTTAATAAGGATTTCTGCACTAACTGAATATGGTGATTGCCTGTTTACTACTGTCTACCTTGGCACAACTCTCTGATGTTAAGAAGGGAATAAATTCCATCAGTGTTAACTTTTGACGAGACACACCTGTTAATTCAACATCAAGCAGATAGAATAGATGCTGCCTTTAGTGGCAGACAGTGGCGGCTTTCAAGAATTAAGTGTGAAACTTATTTTGGTTTAGCACTTTTTTAATGACAGTGAAATTTGTGTTTTGACATAGTTTGTGTTTTAGTAAAAACTTCCAATGACTATCCAATCTCATCTTTTCATACTGACTCAGCTGCCGTCTTTGCTGTGATATTTAAACTATTTAAACTAGAGCTCATGTTTTAAATTAGGCAGTAAATGTTACTTTTTTTCCTGCTTTATCCTTTCTCAGTCATAAACATTGTGTACGCATTGTGTAATGTGTGCAAAGTGCAGACACTCTACGCTTTTCCTGCTGCTGTTGTGACATTTTATCAATCACATGAGGGGAAATTGACGTTTATCTTATCTTACACCTTCTAGTGATACCGTTATCATCTTTTATAGCTCATATTTTTTATTTAATATATGTAGTATTACATGCAGGATTAGGTTTAATGATTTAAAGAGTCTCTATGATGCAGCTAGTAAACAACGTGATCTAATCGTTTTCCCTCCCTCTGTCCTGGAACCTGTCACAGATGAGCAGCGAGGGGAGGATCGTGCCCGTCACCATGAAGACAGACTGCTGGCCGGCCGACTGGAACGTGAGCAGGAGAAAGTGCTCAGGTGTGTGGCTCTGACGGTGTCTGGGCCTTGGTCCTTCTTCACTTCACAATTTCCCCTTGTGTTGTGTCCCAATAAACCCACAGGCCACTCGTTGCCAATTAAATCTGAACACTTATTTCCTCCCAGAGAGTCGAAGGAGCTGGCTGAGTTTACTCAGATGCACCCTGCCCCGCTGTCTAGCGGCCTGACACCCGGTATGATGACACCCAGCCTCATGACCCCCAACCTTATGGTGACTGGAGGGGCTGCCCTAGCAGGGGCAGGGCGATGGCCTCCAGACCCTTCAACTCTGACCTCTCACCCCTGGATGCCTCGGCCTGGAGCTCCCCCAGTCTGGCTCTCCAGCTCACCTTACAGTATGTACACATGAAAACTGTTATGTAACTTCTATAAGTACGTTTGGATGTTCTCAAAATGCACTTTAGGATTATTTATTAAAAGAATCTGGTTTGAATAAATCGGCATGAAAGGGTTGAATTTAGAGCTTTTTAAATGTGAGTATTTTCTACTTTTTAAAATCTTGTTTGATATAATCGGAATGGTTTTGTGTGTTGGACTTTTTATAAGTCAAAAAATTTCTTTGCAGATCAGTTCATCATGAAAATAATTTGTCTTTTACAGCAAACTCTGTTTATTGAGACAGTTTTTATCAAAGCAATTGGCCATCAAACTGGTGAAATAATGAAATATGTAGTTTCCACAAATGACAAATGCAAATGTTGAGATATTCTTGTTGGAAATTAATGACTTCACATGTACATTAACTTCCACACAAGCCTTATTATAGAAGTTTATAGTAGTAGTTGTCAGTGTGAGCATTTCGCCCTCTTCACTAAACATCCATCAGACTTGTCTTGTCTAGCATGGTGCTAAAGTTCACGTCTAAATCAATTCCTCCTTTTGCCAGTGTGGCCTTTTCTGATAGGCGTAGCTGAAAAGGGAGGTGACTCCTGCCTGACGAGTAGCTCGTTTACTAACGGCCCCCAGGGGTCAAGTGGCACAGACATTCCCGATCTTTGCAATACATTCCAGAGCTGCTGCTGCTCCTGCTCTCGCTGTCCAGAAATAACAGCATCATGATGCACATACTCGCATTCTTATGCAGGCTCGCACGTAACCGATCACACGAAACATGTGAGAGCGCGGAGACACAAAGCTCCCAAGGGTCCGGCTCTGTCTAGACACTTAAAACAACAAAATCACCACAAAACCATCTAAATTCTGTGTTTGCTCTCATTTGTTGTGGCTTCAGTGGAAGATGAATGACACAGAGTCAAAGACGGTACTATTTTTCATGCTTTTTCTTACAATTTTCGCCACTTTCTTCCTTTGCCTTCTCCTCCCATTCAGGCCTGGGTCCTTCCTCACTCCACCAGACCCTCCCCACAGGATACCCACCATCCCTGCCAGGCTCCATACCTCCCCCCTACCAGTTTGCCAGGGACCCACAGTCTGGACAGCTAATAGTCATCCCTGCTGAACACCTGCCACACTATGGTATGAAAGCCGCCCTATGTGCATGTGTCCATGCATCTAGATGTGAAATCGAGAACGTGTGTATGATTTTGGTTTACCAACTATTCATTGCATTTTAGCAAGATAAATCAATGCCCCGTTCATTTTAGGACAGATGCTGGTAATGGTAATTATTGTAAACAAATACACAGCATTACCAGTGTCCATGTGGTGTTGTGGATTATTTGGCATTGATTTGCTTCTTCTGCTTTGCAGCGCTAATGAGAGAGCGCTGTCATACGCCTCAAACACTGTTATGGTCTTCTGTAAAGAAAAAACAAACTAATGAAGCACAGAACACAGTGTTGCAGTGATTCCCTGTCGGGTAGTTTTGCAGTTTACAGATTGGACGAAGATAAAGATAACTGTTTTATTTAATAAATACATCCATATTAAAGTATTATTAAATTATGATGCCTGAAAAAACTTGTGTGTGAAAAGTTAGCAAGCTAGCTAGCAGAAATTTGGTAATAGCCTTCAAGTAACAGTTGTAAGCTAAAGTAGCTAAAAGGTGAAGCAAAAAGTAAGGTATAAATATTTCTAAAAAAAATAATACCTGTAATGAATAAATTATTGAAATGGCTAAAAGGTAATGGGCATTTGCCAGTGAAAAGCAGCAATTAATGGATGAAATGGCTAAAAGAAACCAATAGTAAGCTTAAACTAGCTGTTAATGGTTGAAATCGATCAACCAAAATCAAAATAAACAAACACGAAATAGTTGTTAGTTGGTTAAAAGTAGTTAATGTTTGAAAGTCCTGAAAGTGCTTGTAGTTAAGCACATAGTTAAGCATAAGCTAAAGATAGCAGTTAAAGTAATGTTAGCTAAGACTAGGACATGACTAAAAGTAATGGACAGGCTAATGCTTAAAATAGATTAATGTATAAATTGTTGGTTAGTAATGGTTAGCAAAAAGATTAATAATTGAAAGTAATATATAACTAGTTGTATCGCTAGTATGTATAGCTTTGAATTTTGGAAATTGATCATTGGTGATAAGTAGCTAACGGTAATAGCTAACGGATGATCGCTACCATAGCTACATGTAGTTATTATTACTGAAAAAGCTAAAAGTAATGGAGGCGTTTGAGGTGTGCTTAAAAGTAGTGATCAGAATTAACTAGCTCAAATTTAAAAATACACTTTGTAATAAAAAGGAAGTAGCTAAAAGTACTGAATGTAGTTGTAGTAGAAATATAACACAGTTGCTACTAACTACAAGTAATCTATACATGGTAAATAGTTAATATGCTGGATAATTTGCTAATATCGTTAAACGTAATGGACACAGCTATGGATAAAAGTTTTTTTTTAAATAGTTTGTAACAGCTACTTTAATGGTTAAATTACTATGGAATCTATATGTGGTTATAGAAAAAGTAATGGACTGTTTAAGAGTTAATTAAAAAGAGGCAGTTATTGGTAGGAATATCAAGACTTTTCCAGTCCACGACGTAATGGGATGAGTATTAATAATTGTCTGTGTGAAACAATTATTGAAACGTGCCCTATTACATTTGTGTTATTTCTTTATTTTTTAATTTGAATAATTCCTGCTAATGTTTCCAGGAGGTGACGTAATGGAGCGTGGAGCCCCAGTGTGGTCGGGGGTCTACGGTACAGGCAGCTCGTTACAGCACGCAGCCCAGCTTCAGCTCCTCTCCCAGCAGCAGATGCTCCGGCAACAGGAGCTGCTCATGATCCAGCAGCACACGGCGCAAGTCCTGGAGCTGCAGAGGAACGCACAGCTAGTTGTAAGTGGGTGTAGAGTCGCTAAGTGCACGCATCTAAATGCTATATTTACACTTCTGTGAGAAAGGATTTGCCCCCTTCCTGATTTTTAAACCTGTTTTTATGGTCATGCCACAGCATCTCGATCGGACTAGGCCGCTCCAAAATCTTTTTTTTTTTTCGTCTTTTTGAGCCATTCTTTGGTGAACATGCTGTTGTGTTTTGGATCATTGTCATCATTCTCCTCATTCTCCTTCATTTCCTGGTAGAGCTCAGAATTCATGGTTCCATCAATTATGTTTTTTTTATTATTTTTGCCCAGTCTCTTTCTTATTTTTGAATCACGAACACTGACCTTAAATGAGGCAAGTGAGGCCTGCAGTTCTTTAGATATTTTTCTTTATGACCTCCTGGATGAGTCGTCGTCGTGCTCTTGGAGTAATTTTGGTCGGCTGCTCACTTCTGAAAAGCTTCACCACTGTTCCAGGTTTTCTCCATTTGTGGATAAAGTCTCTCACTGTGGTTCACTGGAGCCCCAAACTATTTCAGATTGAAATGTGTCCATTACTTTGTTTGTCATATGTTCTTGTATTTCTTTATATCGTGGTACGTGTTGGTTTTTAGATCTGTTAGCTTGTTTCCCTATTGTCAGACAACAGACCAAGGGAACCAAAAAAGTAAATACAGGAAGAAGAACTGCGTTGTGTACTAGTACTGTTACTGTTTCTGTGATGTAGGAGAGATAACCTTACGATGTAGGTTACTTTATGCGGGTTGGTCGTTCTTCTGGTGATTATTCTGGTGATTATTACGTTATGACGTTGCACAGTCATTCACACCAGATGAAACAGCACCAAGACGGGAAAACAAACTAAAGCCTGTAGGTGTGAAAGCAACCGTACAAGTGTTTTATTGAAGCGACAGTTCTGGCAGGAATCAGGCCTGGGTGCGGCAAATGAAATTGAACCACAGAAATGTGGTTAATCGCCCTTCATTTATGATTTAGCAGTTACTATTTTACGTATAGCCAAGCAGGTTTTAACAGCTTTTTTTCCCCTTAAATAATGAAATCATCGTTTGAAATCTGCATTTTGTATTTATTCTGGTATTTCTATGTGCAACATTAATATTTGTTAGATGATCTGAATCATTAAGTGTGACGAACATGCAGGAAGGGAGCTGCTAGAAGATACAAAACATAGATGAATAGTAAACACAGAAGGTGGAAGAAGTAAGAATATTATTGTATGCAACAGAATAAAATGTTACAGCAACATTTAAAAGGTAGATATTCTGTATTTCCAGTACTACTACTACTCAAGTATTTATACTCTGAAGCAGCAGTGGTATAGTGTTGTACTGCAGTAGTTGCTGAAGTATACAGAACTGTCTTCTCTGCTTGTGTTTCAGGAGCGTTTAAAGGCCAGTGAGCACCGACCAGAACTCGGAGACAAGGCAGACAAGCGGAACACGGACCCCAAACCCCGCCCCTCCTCAATATCATCGCCCTCTCCCTCACCTGTCCTTCATCCCCGAAAACCTCCCCCGCAGTCTCGCTCGCCGACCCCCTCTACGTCCTCCATCACCCCGCTGCCTCCGCTCCCCTCACCGGTGACCACCCTCAAGTCAGAGGAAGGGGGGCAGAGAGTGTTGTCTCATCCACCTTCACCCCTTCCTCACCCACCTTCTCCTCGCTCTGCCTCTCCGCCGCCGTCTTCTCCGCGGCGGCCGAAACAAGAGGCCGACGAGGAGGGGGCGGTGAGACGGAGGGGGCAGAGAGAGGGACAGAAGCTGACATCTGTAGCTTTTCAAGGCATCTACTCTGGTGAGTCTAGAAAGATTCTGAAATGTGGATTTAATAATGGATAAATCAAGCATCTCCTTGTTAATCTGTGGATCTTATAGTGGCACTCATCTGTATTTTTGTTTTATCGCGGCAGATCTCCCTCCAGGTTACCCTTACCAGTCCATCACTGCTCCATTTGGCTCACCTTTTGCCCCGTTTCCCATCCCAGCACCCACAGGGGCAAACACAGAAGTTGTCGCGCCCCACCGCTCCCGCTCTACAACCCCAGCTTCCCCTTTGCCCTCGGCACACCTCAATTCAAGGCTGCTAGAAGCAGACATCAAGCCACAGAAACTAGAGTCGTCAAAGACGGGGTCTTTCCTCAAACAGGAAACCGGTGCAGAACAGCCTCCTTTGGACATGAGGAGCGAAACCCTGGGTCCTCTTCGCCGAAGCTGCAGCCCCGTGTGCGCCAGCCAGGACAGAGAGGCAGACAGGGGCGCTGCGAAGCCCCAGCCTCAACCAGTCCCTCTGCATGTCCCCAGTCCTCCACCGCAACAAGGTGAAACACTGGAAAAGGTCCGAGAGGAAGAAAAGGAAGGAGGCCAAATCAAAAGGGAAGTGTCATCTTACTCCTGTCAGGCAGCGTATTCTCAGCCTCCTCCACTCACAGAAGCTGAGCCTAAAACAGAGGTCATCAAGAATCCAGAACAAATACAATACCCATCATGCATCACCGCAGATTCAGACAACCGGGAATCGGCTCAGGTGTGTGTGTCACTACAGGTAACCACCAGCACTCTGTGTGAACGAGAACAGCCAGACGCTCCCATCACCTCACACACTCCCAGTCGCAAAGAAGGTGTCACAGAAACTCCCGTTTATCCTCCGCCAACCTCCGACTCTCCTCTCCCGTTGGTTGTTGGTCCCGAGGATCCCATGGCAGGGATGTTCGCCCTGTTGACAGCCAGTGAGATGGCCATTCAGGCCCGCCCCAGCACCCCACCTGCCCCGACACTCGTACCACAAATAGACAGCTCCCCTGTGGGTGCAGACTACAGCAGTGCTGGGTCTCTGGAGATGGTGGCGCTGGAAGGGATGGCCTTGCTCAGCCAAATGGCCCAGAGTGAGATTGAACACATCAGCCAGGAGCAAGGTGAGTAGATATATGGAAATGAGGAGGACAGGAGAGGAGTTAAAAAAAAAAAAAAAAGATAAACTTTAATCCATTCATTTCCACTCATGTTTTCTTTCTTAGCAGATGTGACATTAGAGGGTTTGGACTGTCTTCTTGAAGCAAGCAGACAGATCCTGTTGGAGGCCATAGAGAAACAGTCCCACATTAATCTGCCCAGGATGCTGGATCCCAACAAGAAGTACAGCTGGAGGCAGAGGAAGGAGGAGCCGGTAAGACGGAGAAACTGGTCGTGGTCAGTCAGGAGAGAAGTCAGTTGTGAAATGCTGTGACAGAGTTGTTGTGTCTCTTCCCCACAGCTGTACAGTAAAATATCTCTGGACGTGTTGGACGCCGTGGAAGTTGAATACCGCGTCCGCCTGGCTGAGCTGCAGAAGACGTACAAGGAGAAGCAGAGAGAGCTGAGCAAGTTGCAGAGACGCACAGACAAGCGGTGAGTTTTTCATCACACAATAAATCAAATCCATCACACCACTGACACACATGCAGAAAAAATCTCCACTCACCCACACTAACTCTTTTTATGCTCACATCAGTGAGCGGCAGCAGCAGGAGGACGAGAGGCGGAGTCTGACCAGACGGGGAAGAGGGCGACCCAGGAAGAGAAAACACATGGGCACACCTCCCAAACTGGACAGCAGGCCTGGAAAGTGAGTTCAGCTTGTTTTTTTGTCCCACTTTGCAGGATTTTGTAGGAATGTTTCAGTGTTTTACTTCACCAACGATCTCCATCTCTCAGGCTGGGTAGGACAGTGCAATACTCTGAGGACTCTGAAGCCGGAGAAGGACAGAGGAAGAGGTTCCGGGTTTCCAGAGAAGAAGAGGAGACGGAGCCTGGAAGTGGGGGAGTGAAGGTGAAGAAGAAGAAAAAGAAGAAGAGCTGGAACAACCAGGAGCCATCCACAAGTCACGCTCTGGAGGTAAGCCACGTGGAGACGCATGGTTCGAGTTCGGCGGCAGTGCGATGTGATTCCGATTAATTAATGACGCATTTCTGTCTTCAGGTGTTGAAGTCGAAGCGGGGCCACGTGTGTGAGCAGGAGCAGCTGGCGTCAGACCTGGACAGAGCTCTGTCGCTGTCTCAGCTCGGATCGCTCGGCGCATCTCGAAAACTTTCCTCCAGCGCAAAACTAGACAAGTCAAAGGGCAAGATTGAGCAGAGTCGGATAAAGGAGCGAAGCGTCCACTCTTCTTCTAAAGGAGGGAAACACAAAATGGCCACAAAGGTATCTGCTTCAGAGGCCGTCCGGAAAGTGAAAGGTCAGGAGAAGACGCCTTTGTTCTCTCCCGTGAGATCAGAGCTCAGCAGCTGCTCCAACAGTGAGTACCAGAGGACAAACTGATAATTGCAAGCAGAAGAGTGTCGTCTTCTAGTTTATGTAATTGCAGGTGATGCCTACTTTTTTATAAAACCTATGGTTTAACAAATATTAACCGCCCACTCCATTCAGAAATGTGTTCCGCTTCCGTTTTATTTCAGCGTGTTGTCGTCTGTTTTCTAGTCAGAATAAAGCCTGTGCTCTTCTGCGCAACTTAAAACTTATGATGGTTTGTGGCAGCTGATCCCAGTCTGATTAGCAGCTTAACGTGCAGGTTCATGACAGAGCTTGTTTTGAGTAATGAAACTTTGAAAATGAACTTATACAAAGCAGAGAGCTTTGTATATTAATTACCTTACAAAAAAGATATTAAATATACTTTCAGTTTGCGTTAATTTTGTGAATTGGTCAGTTGTTTAACGAGTCAATCCTTTTAAAACGGCATTAAGTCAGGTTTATTTTCCAAGAGTCTTGTTTTTTTTCCTTGTGTCCTCGTGGATCATAACCACACTTTCTCTGCACCAGACTCTGACTCAGAGGATCACCACTCTGCTCGAGGGGGCTGGCCCCCTCTCTCAGGCACGTGTTCCCAGGGCAGTCTGGCCAGGAAGAGACAGTCTGCGTCGTCGCCGACCTCCCTGCTGTCCAGTCAGAAGTCTCAGAAGAAGAAACACAAGCACTTATCCCTGCTGCTGGAGGAAGCGGGCCTCAGCTCCTCAGACGACTCCTTCGACCAAGGTTACTGACCAAATCTTACAGCCCCCTGCCCCTCGCTGTTGAGTCAGACAGTTCTGTCTTTGAGCCTCGTCACAGCTTGTGCGTTTGTTTGCTTTTCACTAAGGCAGCTGTTTTCAGACTGTTCTTTTAGCTTGACGATCCCTACCTCTCTCGCTGCTGGCTCTTTTGCAAAGCTGCAAAGCTGTTTTTAAAAAAAGAGTTTACCTATTTCTATGGTGTTTTTATTGCCTGGATTACAAACCGTTTTTGTAGCATTTGTACATTTGAAAATTTGTGTGAATTGTGAGATTTTTTCATAAAGTTGTATTGCAGTTTGGCACCTATAAGCTTTATTAAAGATGTTGATTTGATTGGTACAGAAAGCGAAGCGCTGTGGTCCTTGTGTCTGCTTCATCTGTCTGTCCGTCTGTCAGTCTGTCCAGCTGCCACTGCACCTCACACATCCTTTACAGTGCTCTGTTCGTCAAATATCCCTCCGAGCCTCCAAAGGTTGTAAAACACTGTACACAGTTTAATGTTTACATCTGGAAAACTGAAAAAATATATGCAGAAGAACAGTACAGAGCACACAGCTGAACCTGTTTGGCTAGATAAGTTGTTTAGTCGCTTTAAATGCTGATAAAATGATTAATATTTTGAGTTTACATTTTTTGAATCTACATTTGCAGCAGACTGTTTATCGATGATGTGGCCTGGTGTTTGGTGTTGGTGGGGAACTAAATGGTTATAAGATGTTTGGGATATTTGGACAATAGAGCTGCTTCTCTGTGTCTACTAAACTTTTAAATAACCCTTTTCCCTTTCCGCTGCTCTCTCAGACACCTTGCTCTGTCCTCTCACCTTTCCTTCCTCACCTCCTGCCACTCCCCTCCCTCCACATCTTGCCCATAATGCTTTGAGTGTCTCTTAGCCTGTTCCATGTGCTTTTGCTGCTGCTGCTGCGACATTACAGGAGCTTGGCGAGGACTAGCGCAGCCTTGAGCCTATGCTGCCTCGCCACGGCTAGTCTACGCTGTGGCTAAAGCTTTGCTCAAGCTAGGCTATGCCAAGGCCAAGCTACGCTCTGGCTTGGCTGCGCTCTCGCCGCTGCCCTGCCCCGCCCTGCCTGAGGCCACACCCCTGTCACCTGCTCTGTAAGTAGGAAGCGCCCCTCCATCTGTTCTTTATTGACCGCTAACATGGACTATGCAGAAATTGAACTACATACATACTGTAGAACTTTAACTTTTGGGTTTTAATTTTCTTTTTATTGTTTTCACAAATTAAAGCTCTTCAACGAGAGCCATGGTTACCACCTCTTACTCAATTTCATACCTCCAGATGTAAAATTTAAAAACATTTAGTGGTAGGTTGAGATGGAGAATGTAACCATGGCTACTGAAATCTCTCACCAAGAAGGGGCCTCACAGGGCTGTCCTCTCAGTGCCTGCTTTTTGTATCGTCTGTCTGCTACCGTTAACGCACAATGGATTCACAGTACACATGCGCCAGATGCAGCTCCAGAAGCAAATCTGAGCAACGTGTTTCAAGTTTTCAAACATTTGTCTGGAGATGTGACAAAACTCAAATCATAACATAAAGCAAACAAAGCATTAGTGTTTTTGTTAAAGAGTAACTTAACCTCACCTTGCTGCAGTGAGGTACAGGTGTACTGCAGCACAACACGCCATCACTGGTGGCTGCTGTCAGTCAGAACACCAATTATTTATAAGTTACTCTTTAATGAAGACGCTTGATAAAAGTTTAATAAAAGTACTGTGAGTCCACACTCAATGTTAACACTCTAACCCCTGAGGAGATGCTCATCCTGTTCATCTGCTGCCATGGACCTAACTGCTAACTACCAGCAACACACAGCTAACCAGCGATGTGCCGCTGTTTTCATACAGTTTGTTTCAAAAAGTGCTCAACTCTCACATTTTGCACATTTTATTGTGTTGTATTAAGGATTAAATAGCAGTTTTAGCCCATCAATCTCACCTCAGTAACCCACAATAAGTGAAAATACATTTATATATTTTTTATATTTGCTTACTCCTCTTATCTGGATATAGGCCTTTTATCCAGTTTTTCCTTAAAAATCTTCTCAAGCTAAGATTGCATGGGAAGTGCCGTCCTTCCGACTCTCCACAACATGTTCTATGGTGTTCCAGTCTGGGTCTTGGTTGGGCCACTCAAGGCCACTCCAGCCTTGTCTTGGCTGTAGCCCTTTAAGCCTCCTTTACGATGGCATGACTACAGTGTCAAGTCTCATACACTTTCAAGGACTTAGCTGTATCTGGCTGCATTCACCCTTCCTTCAAGTCACAGAGCAGCATGAAGCTGCCATCTCCATGCTTCACTGTAGGAATGATATTAGCAGCCGATTATCAACACCTCATACCGCAAAAAAACTGCTGAGTTCTGCTCAGTTTTTTGTCTCCTTGTTGCTGAGATGGTTCTTCTGCCACTTTCTCATATCTTTGCAAAGGATTTCTAAAACTGACTGTTGAGTTCTTGATCACCTTCTTGTCAGTTTGGCTTGGACCAACACTTCAGTGACTTCAGTTATTGAGGCAATTCCAGGGAACACTCCAACCTTTAGAAGTGGTTTTATACCCTCGCCCTAGTTTATACCTCTGCACAGTTCTGTTACAGAGGTCTAGATAGACCTCATAACAATTCATGACTTGGATTTTGTTCTGACATGGAGTGTAAATTGTGGGACTTTGTATACACAGCTCAGTTTGCCACAGGCGGACTCCAGTTGAGTTCTAGACACAGTATTCTGAAAAAAACCTTCACACAAGGACAATGAAAACAAACAGGATGCATCTGCTCACAATAGAAATAACCATAGGAATACTTTTCTAAAACAGTTCTAAAAACAGGTTTTAATTTGATAAACAAACAAAAAAAAAAGACTGATGGGTGAAAAAAGGCTGTTTTTATCCTACACTCAGCAAAGTGTGCAAAGTGTGAATTGGCCAGAGTAGTTTCTGAAGCTGCTTTTGTGTTCAGCTGGTTTTTGCTTCTGTCGCATTGTGTGTGTGTGTGTGTGTGTGAGAGAATAATAAATGATACATGGGTCAGAGTTTTAGCTCACCTGGTCTAAGCAGCTGTGAGTGTGTGTGACTCACATGCATGTGTTAAATCACAGTTTTTCCTGTTGTTATCCTCCTTACACAGCATTAGTGTGAATGCAAGCTGCAGTGGTTTGGACAGTCTATGTTCTGGCTCCCCACTGTGTTCTGTGGTCAGCCTCCATGTTAAAACGTGTGTGTGTGTATATGCGTTTGGGTATCAATGTAAGTGTGTTCCTGTAAGATCCAGGCTGCTGTTTCCTTTCACGCAGGTTTTATTTCAGCCTTTGTGTAGCGATCATTTTTCTTTTTGTTAATTAATCTTCTTGCTGGTGCCCTCTCTGTGTAACAGTCGGTACAAAGCAGCAGAAAAGAATTGATTTGAACTTTGGCCCAGGTCACAACTGCAGTCGTATTAATCTCTGTGAGCTGAGCTGAAAATCTTTTCTTTGACACAGACACCTCAGAGGACGAAGATAACGAAGAAAACTCAGATTCAGATGACGGTGGCTGTGAGGAGAGTGGGCTGGGTCTGCTGGCCAGGTTTGCAGCGAGTGCGCTCCCCGTCAGCTCAGCCCCTTTGAGCCTCCTTCATGACGGCAAAAACCGCAGCAGGCAGAGCACTCTGGGTAAACACACAGCACAGACTTAAGTAAATTGTTAGTGTTTGTGCATGAAAACACAATACATTTGAAATGGGTTACATTTTTGTGAGAAGCAGCAACAAAAACAAAAGGAGACAGTGATGTGGTGCCTTTATTATGCTGAAAGACAAATTCACAGCAGCGACTCTTCTGTTTTTACTAATTTCACAGGTTCCCAGACAGCGCTCCAGACTATAATTGTATTTTTTAACGGCTGAGCAGTTTGCCTCTGCCTGAGCATTTGTTCGGGATTATATTATTGATTCATGGTTAAATATTCATTCATTTCTAATTGTCACATCAGGGTGTGCGTAATGACTCAGTTTTAAATTATGTATTAGTTTCAAATTGGTCAATAGTCCTATTCACAGAGTTATTGATTGCAGAGAATCTAAAACCATAGTTTATTACTGATTAATGCCTGTGTAGGTAGGGCTCTGGTTTCTATCTGTAGCAGGGTGGAAGACTCAACACCACAGAGTACAAAATCCTGCATTCAAAATGTCAAGTACAAAAAAGTACTGAAACGAAAGTATTACTATATTCCAGTTATTGATAGAAAAAAAATGCAAATGACATTAATGAGTCAGCTGATAGTAGTTAGATAGGAGTAGTTTGACTTTCCTTCAAAAAGTCTCAACTTACAATAATATGGCATAACGTATTTAATTTCTGTATTACTCATGTGTAAAATAAGTAACTACAGCTTTAAGATAAAAGTAGTGGAGTAAAAAGTTAAATATTTACATTTTAAATGTGGTGTAAAAGTATAAATGATGATAAAATGCAAACAGAACGTGAGTAAATGTATTTAGTTACTTTCCACTATTGATTTGAAGGGATCGAAACACCTTATCCTAACCTACAATAGTAATAAATAATATATGATATTTTGTGTTATTAATCTGAATCTGCAAATCAACCAGTAACTACAGCAGTTAGATACTCTGAACATACTGGAGTAAAAAGTGTGTAGTAACATAAAATGCAGTTACTTAAGGTAGAAGTATCTCAAACTTTTACGTAAACACAGTATTTGACCTACTGTACCAGTAGTAATGTTCAAAATACATCAAAATAAAGTGAAGTGTTCTATTATATAACATATTTACAGCATCATCTTCATCAGATCCCCACTTAGATAAACTGCAGAATTTTGTGTATAAGTAGGTGTATAAGTATACTTACATTTCGTATATGTGTACATTTACGTGCACTATGTGGTAAAACACTAAAGCACAATATTTTGATATGGCTTTAAGGTTTCCCCCTTTTTTTAGCTGAACTTCAAGGCCTCTGGGTCAAAATCAAAGATTTTTGTATGAAGTGTCATAAAGTGGTAATACTCAAAGTAGAAGCACTGTGAACACTGGACTAAAGCTCAGTACATGAGTAAATACTTATTTACTTTCCTCCACTGATCTTTATGATTGTGCGCTTGTTTCCATGATGTGACCCTCTACTTTCCTCCGTCAGGTTCCTCGGAGTGTGAGTGGTCAGACTCGGGCTCTGACTTGCGGCTGAGGAAGTTCCCCTCCCTGCTGCACGGCAAACGCTCGGCCCCGGAGCTTCCTCTGTTGCCCCCAGCAACCTGTCGCATCGACCAGACCAGCCCCACCAAACGAGACGAAGTGCTGCCAGTCAAACGCAAACCTCTGGCCAAACCGCGGCCTTCCCCTCGGTCCCCGCGTCGATTCAGCTTCGACCTCGCCTCCAGCTCCGGGTTCGGAGGCTTCAGCGAGGACGAGGGTTGGAACCGGCGACGCAGCGAGAGGATCTTCCTCCATGATGCAACGACTTCAGCCAATCAGACGTCTGCGTCAACAGCTGTTCCCACCAGTCAGGGCTCCTCCTCTTCCAGCTCAGCTCCCCCTCTCACCCCGAAATCTGCCTCCAGACCCAAACCCACTGCACCCAGCAGAGAGGGAAAGGATGTGGTGAAAGTACGTCTTTCTTTCTTCCTCTACTTCTACTTCACCTTCACTGCGTTTACTCTTTCACTCCTCACCTCCTCCTTCAAAGCCTCGCATCCTTTTATCTCCATTGACATGACTGTAAGTGTGTGAGAGCATGTGTGTGTCAGAGAGCCAGCAGGATTTCCCAGTACTTCAGTCGCTGCAGCACTCCCCTGCTGACTGTGTCGTGTTGCTGACAAGAAAGGACAACTGCAGGCAGCCTGGCAGCATCCCACCCTCAGTGTGTGTGTGTGTGTGTGTGTGTGTGTGTGTGTGTGTGTGTGTGTGTGTGTGTGTGTGTGTGTGTGTGTGTGTGTGTGTGTGTGTGTGT
>OMLM01000105.1:35435-52721 GCA_900302695.1 Helostoma temminkii | reverse complement strand
AGGCTGGTTCTTCGTCTGCTGTTCCTTCAGTATCGTTATCGTCCTGTTACAGAAAAAGATTATTTTGAAAATAAATAGAAAAATCATCTAAGTTTTGTAAATGATCCTTCACTATTGAGGAGAGTAAAACTATCAGAATATACTTTGTACACATTTAATCTTGTAAAAATACAAAAAGAATACGCTTTAGAGATAAATCCTGATATATCCGGTCGCCCTATACTGTATGTGTAAGGAACTGTTTTTTCTTTCTTTTTTTTTTTTTTTTTTTTTTTACAGACAGCATCCACCTTTATCAGTGTTTCTTTTAATCTGTTTTAGTAACTCAATATTTTATAGTTAATCAATAAACAGATGGAACTGTACTTTGAGTGTTCTGTGAGTCTCAAAAGTGTTTTTTAAAAGCAGAACTTTTTGTTCTGGACTGTAAAAATCCTGCACTTCGCTCTTTCACACCCTCTTTGACAGTTTTTGTTTATTTCCATTATAAACTTATAAGAAGTCTCTCTTTAATTTAAGTTAGATCTGACAGGTATGTTAAAGAAATTGTTAGAGGAATGTCTATTCACCATCTGTAGTTAGAATAGCAATGTGCAATATGTAGATTATCACTCATGAGGCTATAAGTAGTGCGTTAGCTTAGACTGCAAACTGATGGAAAAGTGTTAGCCTGGCTTTGTCTAAAGAGAATCTGTCTCCCTGTACCCGCAGAGCTAATTAGTTTACAATCGTATTAATCCATACCAAACCTAAAGTGTGTACGTGGTCATATACTGCACTGAAGTAGCAGTAAAGAAGTGGAGAAAGCAGATTAACTGCTCCTCATCAAGAAATAGTCCACACATATGCTCCTCATAAAAAAGCTAATCACCAGAGGTGGCAGAAATACGAAACTCCACTCTGAGGTAAACTCAAGTATCTGCCTCTAAAAGTACTGCACTTTGAAGTAGCACTTCAAATTCTTTACCCAAGATGGAGTACAAACGTACAAGTACACCACTAACAACTGAATGAAATGAGCTGCCCTGAGTCAAGGATAAAAAAAACTATATTTTAAACACTGAATTTGATGCTATTGATAACATAGATGTTAATGTTTAGTTAAGTGTAATTCATGTACAGAACCCGGGTTAGAAATGGTGGCAGCTAAAGGGAATCATTATATATTTTATTTCTTCTGTCTTCTGTTTATTTTCTTCTGTTCAACTTTTAAAGATTAAATGTATGTCTATGATTAGTAAAAAACAAAACTGCTAGATAGGACTGATTTCAACTACGCTCTGTAAAAACTGGTGGTTAATTCATAATAATATTTAGGCTATTGTTTGAACCTGCATCTGCAAACTGTAGAATAAATAGGAGAAAAAGTACCCACCTGAACTGTATACAATATAAATATTTAAGTATGAGTAAATCAAAGTGGTACTTACTAGTACTTATCAACACTACTAATTGTTATTTTTGCGGTTTAGGCCCATTAAATAGACAAGAAGTTAGCTCCAAAGGTAGATAAAGGTTAACTAACTAGAAAACACAGAAGCCTCTTCACAAAGTTAATGTTGGTATAAAACCAGAACTTAGAGCGACATTATTCTTTAAACAACCTTATCTGCTAAACGCGCAGTAACAGAGTGACAGTGTGAGCAGCCTTACGTCCACAGTTCATAGTTATTCCTGTAGTTTCAGGTTAAAAATCTTCAGTTTTCTGAAATCCACAGCTCTGACCAGACTCCTCAACCTGCGAGTTCTGAACTCTGAGATGACAGACATTTTTTAGTCGCTGCTGTTGTGATTACTGAGGTTTTAGGCACAAAAGCAACAGGATCTCATCATTTCAGGCTGCTAATGCCTGAGCTCAGAAACTTGTGTGTGTCCTTCTCTGCTGGCAGCTTCAGGGATGGGATGTAGCTCAATTGGTAGGGCAGTCATCTTTTAACCTGAGAGATG
The DNA here is from genome assembly GCA_900302695.1 of Helostoma temminkii. Lineage (NCBI taxonomy): Eukaryota > Metazoa > Chordata > Actinopteri > Anabantiformes > Helostomatidae > Helostoma > Helostoma temminkii. The sequence continues at coordinate 50,774 of OMLM01000105.1, read as the reverse complement.
GCAGGTTTGATTCCCAGTCCTCCATGGCTACATGCTGAAGAGTCCTCAGACAAGACACTGAAACCCCTGACCCTTGGCACCTCAAAGGGGCAGCCTGTCCAAAATGCAAACTTTCCCCAGTGTGGGACTATAAGGGTTCACTCTTCTTCTTTTTTTTCTGCTTATGGGCAGAACACAGGCATTTTTATCCAGCGTAGTGCAGAACTTATGAATGTTTGAAGATTATTATTGGACATTTTTTACAGACAAGGCTTAAATTTAACAATGTTTAAATTATTTCACCAGGCAAAAGCCAGTAGAAACCCCGATCTCATGTGATCACATCTAACGTGTCACGATTTTCTCTTTTTACCTACTCTCATGATATCGTCTAAACCTTTCACCTCTTCCCCTTTCTCTGAATTCTGCACAACATGTCGTGGAAACGACCAATTCTCAGCAAGAAAACAAAGTGTATTACCCTAAATGTTGAACTGCTCCTTTATTAGTTCCCTTTTTATTTGATCTATCTATCTCCTGCAGTTTTCTTTGTGCCGGAAGCACCAGAAAAAATTGGCTGCTCTCATTCTTCTATGCCTTCATGCCTGTTTTAGTTTGTGTGGACTGCCCCTTTAATCAAGAGTGGACTCCATCAGGCCTCCATTTTGGCAGCCCAGTAATGAATCTGCTGGTGGTGATAAAATGGAGGAAAGTTCAGCTTCCTCTGCAGAGCTGACCGTTCACGACTCTGCCCTCAGAGCTGGCATGCGTAGGTGTGTGTGAATTACTGTGTGCTACGCGTGTAATTAAATCTTTGCTGACATGAACCGTGTGTGTGTGTGTGTGTGTGTGTGTGTTTCACGATGAGAGCAGCAGTCAGGGGGTTTGGCTGCTTCTCTGCTTCCGCCGAATGAACCAACACCAGCACAACATCAGAACCTGCTGAGAGCTTCCTCTGACACACGCATGCAGATACAGAAAGGTGTCCACACATCCCAACGCACACTCGCATTACACGCTCTCCTGTGGGTGTGTCAGCATGCTGCATCGTGATTGGCCAACGTCGCACAAACAGAGACGTTCTATTGGCTGAGCCTTCATTGCAGCTTGGACACAGCGGGCAGAGGGAGCCGAGATGAAAGTGTGTGTGTGTGTGTGTGTACATGTATATGTGAGAATTCATTACTGTTGAGTCCCTCCACCTCTCTGTCGTCCTTTACTGTGCTTCTGCACGTGTGTGTGTGTGTGTGTTGCACACACACCGGTTTCCCAGGAGACAGGTATCTGAGCTGAGGGGGCGTTCAAACGCACACTGAGCACAAACAGTTTGAAAGACTTGTTATTGAGACTAGAGTCTGCTCACAGACTGGCAGAGCTGTGTTTGTCCTTCAGCTGTTGAAAAACGAAGCAGAAGAAGAAGAATCTCCTGCTCTCTTTCGCTCTCTTTCGTTCATTCTCTTATTGTTTTTCCACTCGAATTGTGCAGCAGATTATCAGGAAGCTGGACTGTTAGCAGTCCATCATCTGAGGCTTTAAATAATCAAATTAAAATAAAGTCACAATTAAAAATGAATATTGCACAGATGTTAACACAGCTGCCAGAATCCAAAACGTGTACTTAAAGCCAAAACAACCATTTAAACCTATTTATGGACAGATATTGAGCCATTTTTTTGCCTTAAAGCTGCAATATTTCTTATTAGTATTTTTATCGAAGCACTTTACAGATTTCAAATAGTTACAGGCTTTACACATTTTCTAAGAAATGTAGTGTAAAATGGCATAAGCTGTGTTGTTTAGTTCATTTCATATTTGTGGGTGACATACGGAGCTTCTGTTGTTATTCCAGTGAGACGGCGCTGTTGTTGCTGCTACACATCAACCCAGTCTGCCACCTGGCGAAACGTAGGCCCAAGCACAAGTTCTCATTTCTCTTTTCAAGAGCTGGAAACTGGACCAAACATCGAAGAGGTATGGTTCTTTCTCGCAGACAGAGCTAACAGCTAATGCTAGCTTTGACAGGAGACTGGCTATGTGGAGGCGAGGAGTGGGCACAGAGGGACAAGGAGTCTTCATCAAAACATTATGCACCACAACTTTTGGTGCGTAATGTTATAAGTGTTTTGACACACTCCCTGTTGGAGGAATCGTAAACGAGGGTCAACAGGGCAGTGTTAAACAGGCTCAAATCACAGCGTCAAGCGTGAAGTTGAATTTGAGATTTTGCAAAGATTCTTCATACCAGAGGGAAACTATTTCAATTAGTTTCTGTAACACAGTTACGCAGTTATCTTCCAAATGTGGCCACCTTTTTAGTGTGTGCACCCCATTAAAAACAATGTAGATCTGAAAAAAAAATGTTTTTACATAATCATTCGCTGATCATTAAGTAGCCTGTGAAGAATGCATATTTGTATATACATCTACATATAGTCTGTGTGTGTGTGTGTGTGTGTGTGTGTGTGTGTGTTTTCTTTGTTTCTCAGGCTTTTGATCGCTTTCTCTCACCCTTCACTCCATCTCTTGTTCTTTTCCCTCTTGTGATAAATTTGAATGTGAAATGACAACTGAGTCTTACAAATATTAGTTCAGAGTGCGATCCCACATGGCTCTGGGTGTGTGTGTGTGTGTGTGTGTGTGTGTCTGTGTGTGATGTTCTGCATATCAATTAGATATCTATTATTCATGCTGACAACGTAATGAATGAAACATCACAGTCTTTGTATTTCGGGCATGTTTACTTGTCTTCTTCCTCTCTCGCGCACACACTGCTGCCGTCGTGGGTATTTAGACAGCAGTGACAGTGTGAATGAAATCCCGTTGTAGCTGTGAAGGCGAGGTGATGCACACTGAATACCTGACAGCTCAAGGCTTCTAGCTCCTCCTAATGAAGGAGCAAGCACATCATTCCCACAGAGGACGAGAGGACGCGGTTCAGTCTCTAAAATTTATCTAAACTGTATCCTCTGGCTTATCAGCTACAAAAGTCCAAATGACTTTTTTATTCATTAGAAAAAGCAGTGGAGGTATTCTTCACACGGTTTTGCCTGTGATGCTACAACAAGCTCCCCTAACCTTATGATTCATGGAGGCTCAGCAAGCACCACTCAGCACTGACAACTATACTTTAACTAGATTTCTGGGGAAATAATTTAATATTCAGTGTATTACATGTGGCTAATGTTCTCCTAACTGTAAAACTTAATGTAGTTTTTACTGCCATGGAAGCATAAAATATGTCACAGCCTGAGGGACCCAGCCAATATGAAATGTCCATCCTTCTTATAATTGACTTTATTCTGTGGTTCTTGGCTTTATATATAATTCAGTTGTTAAACTATATATAATAATTACATATTCTTAGTGATTAGTTTGCTAGAAATGTATCTTTAGTTACAGTTTGCAGTGGTTGTTCATCATTTTGTGTAAAAGTTAACCGAGACCAGAATCTGACCCACTGGCACAGAATGTCTGAATCAGAAATAGATTCTGTTTTATTGACCAAGTCATGCGACAGTGGCACAATTCACAAAAGTCATCTCAAGGCACGTTTTAAACGTTAAGGTTTAAGACCTTAAAATAAAACAAAAATAATACAGAAAACCCAACAAATCCCCCTTGAGCAAGCACTAGGCAACAGTGGAGTGGCAAAATTTATATTTTTAAGAAAGGAAGAAACCTCCAGCAGGACCAGGCTCAAAGTGGGCGGTCATCTGCCTTGACAGATTGGGGTGAGTGGAAAGAAAGAGAGAAACTGGAACAGCCACAAGCAGTTGACAAAACAGTGGCCAGTAACAGCTCGCAGGTCAGGAATAACTACAGAAAGGCACAGAGAGGTTTGATGTTGTATAGAAACTGGTGAATGAGGATGTGATTTCAAACACAGCCTTTATCTAATTACTATTTCAGTTTCTGTGTCTGGTGCATGGGCAGTTCCTCATGATTAAATTTATATTTCCGATATTTTGCTTCCATATAAATTTTGTCCTTGTGATTTAATAGCTTCAGTATATTATATATAAAAAAGCAAGAAACCTCCAGCAGGACCAGGCTCAAGGTGGGCGGTCATCTGCCTTGACTGATTGGGGTGAGTGGAAAGAAAGAGAGAAAAGAACAACAGAACACAAAACAATAGCAACAACAAAACATTTAGCAGGTAGGTGTTTCTGTTCATAATTCTTGACAACAATACAAAGTAAACAAGACAATATGAAGTAATGAATAATAAATATTATTGTGTGTAGCAGCTATGACACATTATTTTTTTATTTCTATAACATATACATTTGTCAAGGGAAACTACGTCCTAAATGCACAGTTACACTAAAACACAGCAGAAAACTAAAGAAAACACAGCTAAAGCAAATCCAGTTAACGATGGCTATAGCTAGCCACAGCTAGCCATCACAATAGCTAAATACACGTTCCCCTTTATTCTAATACTAACATATTTAGTCGGCTTTTGAAGATATTAAGATAATAACCACCCAAAAACAATATGGTGATGTTGTTAATTGGTCCTTATTTAGTCATGGAGAGACAGAAATAAACATTTAATAGATTTAATGTTATGAGAACAGAGAATAACAACAGCTACATGTATGACGGCTAACAAGATATGTTGCCTAGCTTATAGCAGAATAGCAGCAACTGCTAACAACTAAAAAAAAAGGTTTTCCCTGAATATTCAGCTCAATATCAATGTTTCTTGTGTTGTAAAATGATATGTCTAAAATTGTCATAAAAAAGGCAATATTGACAATTTACACTTTACACACTGAACCCCTTTTAGCCTTAGCTTTTTAGTAGCTAGCTAGTTGCGGTTTAGCAGTGTACAAACTGTCTTCCTACATTATCAATTAATAATACACCATATGCTTTGTGCATCCTTCTTTGGACATATTAAACCCTGAATTTGCATTTTAAATAGGAAATAAAGAGACAGAGATCCCCAGCTCAAGGCTGCCACCTGTAGGAAACTGTCTTTTCTGTCATAATTCATTTTTATATTTAATTAGGATATAAATATTATCCTTTAGCCATGCTGCTGCATTGTGTCATCAGTCTGTCCTTCTGACCAATACCCTGTTGTCCGGTTTTCTATTTTTCTCCTACCTCGTCCTTCTAAAAAAACCTTCATGCTTTTGTCATTTTTCTTCCTCTCCCCGCTCTTCTTTCACCTTGCCCACCCACTCTCTGTCTTTCTTCTCTGTTTTCTAAATCGAACCCTCTCTTTCTCCATTTTTCTCTCTCACCTTCAACCTCCTCTTCTATTTTATTGTTCCCAAGGGGGAAACACGTGACATATATACAAGAAGCAGAATTAATAAAATCATTTTAAACTGGAAATCGCATTTATAATCACATATTTTCTAAATAGTCTCTAACATGTTTGTTCCAGCAGCAGAAGTTACACCATCATGATAAGACTTTTTTTGTTTGTGTGTTAGATTATTTGGAGTTTCAGTTTTAATTTATCGAAATATTTTAGTGATTTTGCCCAAGGAGGTGCTCAGTTTTGATTTATATTGTGAATTTGTGATGACAAAGCATAATAAAACATGAGTGTCTGCCTGTCCAGCAGTTTCTTATGTGATTTTCCTCTCTCCTACTTCCTTATTTAAGTTTTACTGATGTGAAAATGCCACATGTAGGATACAGGCAACGTTGCCACAGAGATGATTAGCTCTGCATTATTGCCCAAAATGACCCTGACTGGCACAAAGCAGTTGATAAACTGTGAACTGATTACTTTGTTCAGACATTTTTAGCCAGAAATTTGTTACTCAGCAAAAATATTTTGAGAAGTTGTTAACATTTGTACAGGATCATTGTAGATAACATGAGACATTTCTTGCATTTAATAAAATATTTTATATTTAGCTACTGGTTAATCTTGGAAAAATAGGTTGGTAAACTTTAATACACAGAAATGCAAAAAGAAACTTTATTTATTCATATGTTAACTTGTTTGAATTCTGTTAAGCTTGACCTTTTGACGTCCTTAACCTATTTTTAGGGCTCGAAAATCACATACCCATAGTTAAATGAATCTCTGCAAATTTAAAATTTTTAATTTTACAACAATCGTTTTGCAGAAAGTGATTTCTGTTGTTGTTATTCATTGGCTTCTGTCTCCCTGATGCTTTTGTTTAACGTGTCCTGACATATATGTTCAAAGTCTTTCATTTGAGGTGGATTTCATGTGTTCTGCATGTGTCTTAGCGCTAGAAGAAGAAATGTAGCAGCTGGGATGTAACTGCGGTTGTTTATTTAGTTGTTATTTGAGGTGTGTTTGAGGCATGTAAACAACATTTTAATGTTTAATTTGATGTGCAACACCACTATATTCTTTCGGGATTAGTGGATTGTTTCACACTGTGTTTGCTAAGTGTTTCTCCGGGTTCCCCCAATTGGGACACTTTAGTTTTTCAAAGGTTAAATGTCTGTCTATTGCATTATTTCTTGCTTTTTGTATGTCTACTAACATCCCGGTCTCACTCTCCTGCTCCGCCCCAACCCTCAGTACCTCAGTTTCCCGCCTCTCTAGTCACCTGATGCTTGTCCTCCACTTCTGTCCTCTTCAGGACACGTGTTTGCCAAGTTCTTTATCTGTTTGCCTAAAGACAATTAAAACTGAGCTGTGTAAGAAAACACTGAAGCTGAAACGCAGATGAAACACTGCAGTCAGGATTTGGCCTAGGTTGCAAAAACACAGGTGTCGTTAATTTTAGAGAAAAGATGGTAGTCATAAACAGCTGCTAAAATAAGAGGTCATGTTAGTCTGTAAATGCACTAACACACAACCTGTGTCTGCCACTATTCCACTTCCTTTCAACCTTTGTTTCTCCATCTTGCTCCTTCTCCTCCTTCTCCTCTCTTCATCTCTACAGTATGTGGAGCAGAATGACTAATGATCAGTTGCTCTGTCACACGCCAGAGACTTTCTTTCCCTGCAGCCATATCCAAAATTAGCACACACACACACACACACACACACACACACACACACTCTATGAGATAGGAGGGACAGCTTCACCAGGACACTTTGACCTCTACAACCCCATTAACACAAGGTACAACTGAAAATGTAACATCTGAGTGATTCGCCATCCTGTCCGAGCTCGTGTGAGCAGAGACACCGATCTGCAACCGAAGGAGTCAAAGATCAAAAAAGTTGAATTTCCCTTTATAGCAACCTCTTTCTTTCATCCTCCAGGGCTCTCTGACACAGATAGGAAGCTAAATAAAGACACAACCTGTGATCAATGACACAAACTCTCCACACCAGTATCCATTTGGACCCGACGTCCTTTACTGCATAGTCCTTGATGTTGTTCTCTTAGCAGCAGCTCTCTCTGCTGGTTAGCAGCTGCTAATACAGACAATACAGACCCAAAAACATAATGTACTGTATGTGGTAGTTTGTTTTGCAGATCCTCTGTGACAAATTAATTCCTCTTGAACATTAATATCTCTTTTGAAAGCTAAGAATCCACAGTTTACAAACATCTACAATTAGTCTAAATATACAGATGAAAAAAGGGGAAAAAAAATAACTTATTTTTTGTTTTAGTTTATACATGGACGTGTGAGTTGCAGGTGTGGCTGTAGAAACACAACCACAGCTAGAAAAAGGTGGACAAATGGTCAAAGTGTGATGAAGAAAGCACTTACACTGAACATTTTTCACGGTTTATCACCTCACTATGTCCAGGCAGCCACTTCAGTGCCTCACTACCCACTTTATTCTCTCACATGCAGCGTTCTCCTTTTTCTCACTAAACGTTGTCGCTTCCGCTTTTGACTGACGACTGAAGGTGCTTCGATCCAAATCATTTAATGTGACAGTGTTATTTTCCTTCCATGTAAACAAGCAGAAGTGGAGCAACAACACGCACAAATGGAGGCAGCAGACGAGGATGTAAACAGTTTTATTGCACACTGCTGATACAATGTTTGGGCCAATATATTAAGCTGAAATCATGTATCACATTTACAGAAAAACACAAAAGAATTTGGGAGGAAATTAGTCATATTAGTCGTATTTTGACACATTAGAATTTTTAGATTTTGCAATTAAAGAGCGAGAGCTGAATTTACATCCCAGTTCACCTCATGAGACCAGATAGTGTAACTGGAAGAGTCAGGATTATGAGCTAGAATAAATCCTTCAGTTATATATGTGTTTTTTTCATTAAAGGCGAATAGATACTCAACCTTCATACAATAATTCATATAATAATTGGACTACAGGAGAGGTCTATACTTGAAATATCACCTCAAAAATATCTTATGTTACAGCGGACATACATAAACACACAGCTTCAGTCTTCGTACGGTGTCATTCTTTGTTACACCATCCTGATGTTTCACAGTGTTCAGTCTAGTTTCATTTTCCTCCCCAGTCTCACTGTTATCTCACTGCACATGGAACAAAGCAGACAAAAACCAGACCTGACATAAAAAACTATACCACAGTGTTTTTAAAACTGGATGCAAACAGTGCATGTGGCATTAATGTGAATGTTCGCATGGTGAAATAAACTCTTCACATCCCATAAACCCTCCACAGATCTCTGTAACTGCTCCAAACATTCCTACTGTCTGATCCATAACTTTTATTTCTCCATGGTAGAGGCCACCTCTCTTTTACAGGAACAGACTGGTCACATTCCCGAAGGCAGTCACGAACATCCACAGTCTGATCTGTGGCCACTGGAACAGCTGGAATTTGCTTAAGGGCACCGCAGTTGTGTCGACGTGGGTTTGGCAAGCAGATTAAACCCTGAACAAGTTCCCAGCTCTAACCTTTATGGCCCCCAGCGTCTCTCAGTGTATGTTTGTCCCTCTGCCATAGCGATTTTGTGAAAGATAAATTTTAGGGGACAATAGCCTACTGTTAAATCATGATTAGTCACTGAATGTAAAAGTTAATATCACTGATATGTTTGTGGTTAAATGATTCATAACAAGTGAAAAAAACTCTACATTCTTTCCTACAGTAGTGGCTGTAGTCTAATGTATTTCTGCGTGACTTCATTTCTCCAGCTTAACCTTTAAATTTGTGACTAGTGGCGTCATGAAACGGTTTAGAAAAGTCTACCTGATGGCTCATTGCAGTATTTTATAACACAAAGCAGTGTACACAGTGAATAATTACCATTTTGGAAAATAAGCTTATTCACTTTGTGGAGAGTTAGATGAGAGGATTAATTAATTTATTTATTAATTAATCAATCGATTAATTAATTCATTAATTAACTGCTCGCAGGATGTTAGCTGTTAGCGGTAGCTTAGCCTTAACTAGCACTTGTGTTATATTTTGTTTGTTTTAAAATGACAGGTTCTGGAACATAGTAATGCACAAAACAAAACATAATACAGGTCCTTTTAGCATATGGGTCACTGAACCAATTAAACACACAAGAATTACACACACAAGCTAGCCGCTTAGCTCCATTATCCATCTTAAGCTAAGCTAACTGGGTACTAGCTTTGTATAATGTCATACACAAAGGAGCATTTTCATCACGTTTATCATCCAACTTAAAAACAACATGTAATATAGAAAACAACATTTTCTGGTCAATTTGTTAGAGAAACTCAAAATAAAGTGTTGCCAAAAAAATCCAATTTGTTTGGAAAATGTGATATCCCTTAAATGACCCTGTAGCTTCTACCAGAGAGAGTTAGAGGAAACACACTTCACATGTCCTTCAATGACACATCTGACCAAAAATAACTAAAAACATCCAGCAGCTCGCTGAGAGGAGGGAGGCCCTGAGGCAATATGGCAGCAGTGATGAGGTTAACTCCCAAATGGACCATTCTTCAAACACAACACACATTAGGCTCCATTTTGTGGCTTTCTGCACTGGGGTCTTCATAATGTATAAACTCTGGAGTCTGCTGATGCTTTTTATTGTTGAAAATTTAATCAAATGCTCTGTGCTGGTGGAAAAAAAGGAGTCAGATTCTATAAATAAATAAAGCTACAAAGAATAAGAATCTGATGTTTTATATATATATATGTGTATATATATATTTTTTTTTTACACGGATAGACTAAAGTCTTTTCAATGCATTTAATTCTCTGTATTTACAGCTTTACATTCATTCATTTGGTCTGGTCAGAAACAGACTTTTTTGGCACAAATTTGTTTTCCCATAATCACTACATAGACGCTAAACACACACAGTTTAGGAAAAAAAAAAAATCACCCTACATCATCTGGTAAATTTGTTTTAACGCTGTGTTCTCTTTTCAGCCATCAGAGGGTGCAAAACATTGTGAATCTCTTTACAAACCTCACTCAACAGACAGAAATCAGTTTTCGTTTAGCTTTTACCATTAATGTAAATAAGAACAACAGGAAATGCAGCCGTTAATCACAACCAAGGTCCAATTTTTCATTCTCGTTAGTAGCTATTTTTCAAATATAGTTTATAAGGCTGATAGGAATAAGATCTACATATGTACAAACAAATACAACTGAGGCCTTTCCAGTGGAGATTATACAAACAAACTGAATCCAGCCCATCTGGAGACAAACCAGAAAGACTGGAAATATGTCAGAACACTTTTATTAATGTTAGTTTAAAACCTACTATAAAACCATGGATGTGAAATGACCGCAAACCTTTTAATGTTTAACATCATCCTGTGTTGTAGTATTGGTGTTTTTTTGTTTCATTATGTGCTAAATGCTAAAAGTCTTATGTGTCCAGGGGTCTTTACATGTCAAGTCAAATGCAATTAGATTTGTATTTTCGTTTTTTACAACTGGACTTACAACTGTTATCTTTAGTTATCGCCTTTTTCGTCAAAAGACACCATCTTTGACATTTTGTTTATGGAATCAATCATGGATACAGGACTAGGAAGGGAGTTGAATATAACTCCGTAAGTTTTTTCTATTGGACACTAAAGGCCTTCAAAACGCCACATGGCCCAAAAAGCATTTGTTCCATTGACCACCAGATGATGTCCTTAAGAACACTGACGGCTCCTCTCAAACTGCAAACAAGGTCGGTTTTCATTTATTTTCTTTTTTTTTTACATTGATATCTGAGGTGGATGTGGTGTTGTCAGGGCATACGAGTCACGCAAAAACTTTTTAAGACGGTTGAGCGGATTAGATCCATGACTTGACTGTAGCCAACAGCAACTAGAAGCGGAGACACAAATTCAGAAATGGAACAAACTGAACTAGGGATCGGCTGTGCAAAGTCAATAGCACATCCACGGGGAAAATAAGAGACTTTTTGCTACTGAAATATCTCCTCCCACTTTGCAACTTAATAAAACCACACTTTATCATTGGTCACCTCTTATTAGTTAGTAGTGCAACATCAGGAGTCAATAATTTAGCCGACATATTCCACTACACACAGACATACGTCACAATATGGCAGCTAAACACAATCTGTTTTACCTTGAATTAACTGGGGTGACCTTCAAATCATGAATGTGCAAAAATATTTCTTTTTTCTTTTTTTAAACGGTGCAGACAGAGGATTCTTATGACGTTACCCAAATTAAATCGCCACTGATGGAACTGAATGTCCAAAAATATCATGTCATGTTCTCATCAGAGGAGATTATAAAAAAGAAATGGCTGAAACAATTCACTCTTACACTCCTCTTCTCTGAATTTGGAAAAGCAACACTTCAGAGAAGTCATGACATGTCTCCCACGAGGCATTGGCTTCCAGCCATGAGAGATCCCTTGACTTTTCACTGCACAAATGTCTGTTTGTACACACGATAAAGTGTCTCAATGGAAGAGTTAATCGCAGAAGAACCAACACGTTTGGAGGTCACTGTAGGAATCTACATTTTCTCTTTTGTTTGTTCCCACTTTCTTAATCCAATAAGCAAAACTGAAGCATGACTATATGTTCTCAGACTTCCTGCAGCCTTCCTCTTCCAGGATTTTGTGTGTGTGAATGACTGCAGGTCTGTATGTTCACATTACGTTCATGTCTTTGTGTGTTTTTTTTGTGTGTGTGGACATTCAATACCCTGTAGCGTTGGCAGGTGTGTGTATATTGAGTGTGGAGAGGTGTGTTCCAGTCCCTCGAGCGGTGAAGCTGTAGGCTGCGTACGCCACAGCGGAGCCCACCATCAAACCTGTCATATAGGACACTGTCATGGTGTTCCCTGGGGAGAGACACAGACAGAAGCTCAGTGGAGCTCATACCAACAGAGAATAAGTAACTAACTTATAAAGAGAGAATTGTATTTTGAAATAAAAACCACCCCAAGCAAAGTGAGCAAAATGTAAGACAAAATTAATGGCATGTTCAGAACTGATAAAACAAGGGTCTTGTACTGCAAGCTCCACATCACATCACAGATGCTTTTGTTGCTACTAGATTACTGGATTTCAGAGACTGTGTGTTTTTTAACAATCTCAGTAGCTGAACCTGCTTGCTGATGAGTTCGCCTTGCACACTGGCTATCTGTCATTGTCTGGCCTTTATTATTAAATTGGAAGTAAATCAGAAACATCCATTTATTATCCTAACCACTTGTCCAGCTAAGGAACTGCTGGAGCCAATCCCAGCTGTTACTGGGTGAGAGGTGGATGCAAGTCTATCACTGGGTTGACATAGTTCACACACATATACACGTAGACTGTGTTGAGTCTGTAGCATCTCTGCAGATGTAATATCTCAGGAGATTAATTGCTTACCTGGTCATTTATTTAGCTGCTTTAATTTGACATGCTATATTTTTATCATGCTACATGTATGGTACAAATAAAAGCCTAAAAATAGAAGTACTATTCCACAAGTAGGAGTACCACTTATGTTGAAATACTGTACATATTTCAAAAATGTACTTTAAATAATAAGGTACAAGTACTCAGCTACGAAACAGATCTTTCTGAACATCACTGAGTATTTAAACACTACTGAACTTGACGTTTGTGATCATCATGAGCAGGTTTACGTTATGAATCTGCATTTGCAAAGTAACTACAACTGTAAAGTAAAAAATTAAACAAGTAAACATTTTTCACTCTAAAGTGTAGTGTAGTGCAGTAAAAGTACCTCAATTAGTAGGAGTACCTCAAATTGTACTTAAACACAGTTCCTTAATAGATGTACTTAGTTACCATCTCTGCAGCTACTGATTGGAATCACCACCTTGATTAGTTTGTACATTGTTCAATCAAATACTTGCTGTATGTAAAATGTCCCATACCCATCAAATTTTCATTAGCCTAGAATTACATCTTTAGATACTTTAGTTTTGTCTGAGCAATGGTTCAAAACACACATTGTGGTTGTAGCTATATACAGCAGTGGGAAGCAAAAAATGGAGCCAGGTAACATTTGGTATTAATGTGTGATTTTTTTTACCCTGACATTAGGCTTAAAGAACACAAAAGAATCAAAAAGACTTCAGTTTTTCTAAATATCAATGCACTAACCTTCACAAACGTCCTTTACATGCAGTTATCGAGTTGTGTAACTCACCTGCCAGCTCCCTCTGTTCAGGCGGCACTTTGCCAGCAGCCTGGATCATTGGCACAGACCCAAAGTAGCCATTGGTGACTCCCATGAGGAGAGAGAAGAGACAGGGCCAGGCAGGGTGGGACAGGGTGGGTCTGCCGGCTGGGTACACGCACATGACAAACAGAGGGATGAAGACAACCCTGAGGCAGGAGAAGAAGAGGAGGCGGCCTCCAGACCAGTCATACGGTAGTGCTGCCAGGATCTGAGGACAGAGCACAGTAGGGGTTAAACACTTTGGAATTAAAGTTCAGCATTAGACCTTGTTCTGCAGTAATTCTTCTGCTTAAGGCACTTGTCAAAGACTACAACACAAAATAAATATTTCCACTCTGGTCCGTGCTCTTTCTTTTCTACCTTTAAGCTATTTTAATTTTCCTTGCCAAGTTGTCATTTAATTTCTTTTCTTCCTTCTTATCTCTTCACCACCCATTTCAACAAATACTTAATTTTCCACAGGGAGAAAGTCAACCATACACCCCAAATGCTCAGCCAACCAACGTTTCCTCCTTTCAAAGTCAAAATGATGACTTAAGGAGAGCAGATAAGGTTTCATTTCTGAATATTCAGATAAAGCCTTTGAGCTTTATTAAGTGTAATTATCTAAAAATAAACGAGACGTTTTTTTTTACATCCTTACTCTCAAGTCCTAATAAATGAGGCAACTCTCACAAGGTCACCTCCAGTGTTAAAATGTGACTTTGTCTCTTTACAGAAAAACCTGGTTTTCAATTAAATCCCAGTTTCTCAGAAGCGTAGAATGATAAATGATCTTTCCCATGTTTCCTGGGATTGCCATGAACTCCTGGGATGTTGTCAGAGCACAGAAGGAGAGTAAAAAATTAGGTACGTTAATATCCAACTGAATGTAGTACAAGAGGGAGTAACTGAGCATTTAATTGTGACCAACTTACCCACATTTTAATGGCTGTCAGGTAGATGATGAACTGGATAAAAGTGTTCTAACCAACCCCAAATTCAGTGGACTCAAAGTGTGTGTTAAGCTTGGACAGTGGAACATGTGGTGCTACATCTGCAAATAAAGGTATTTAAATCCTTGTTCTATAATCATGCACTGCTGAGTTTGCAGTTTGAGAGGAGCCGTCAGTGTTCTTAAGGACATCATCTGGTGGTCAATGGAACAAATGCTTTTTTGGTGATGTGGCGTTTTGAAGGCCTTTAGTGTTCAATAGAAAAAACCTACGGAGTTATATTCAACTCCCTTCCTAGTCCTGTATCCATGATTGACACCTGGCATGGAATAAGTCGACTCATTCAAGAACTGTTTATTTACTGGAGTATTTGATGTTACTTTTATTCTTGTTATTATATCATGTTATTATTGTTTTCTGTTTGCATTCAGTCAAACCCTCAGACCCACCTGGCCACAGGCCCTCAGTCATACTCCTTCTACACACACAATAAGTCCAACCACTCGCACCTGTTTTACTCACTCTGGTCTGCTCCACTCTGCTAATCAGTGTAACCATTTTCACCTGTGCCAGACCTTCATAAACAGATCTGTTTTCCTCAGTTTTCCGCCAGATTGTTTGCTTACTTGTTCTCAGTGTGTGACTCTTTTGCTTTTGTTCTTCTGCCTGATTCCCTGTTACTGATTCTGCCTGACCTGAATCTTTTTCCTGCCCATGACCCCCCTGGATTCTATAAGTCTCTGATTATTCTCACCCTCTGGGGCGATCTATCTCTGAATATTGGACTGTGAATTAGGATTGTGGAGTTTGGAACTGTTTATTTCTGACTGGCTTTCTGGATATTGACCTATTTTGTGTGATTTACTTGCTTCGTTTATTTAATATTAAAATTCCTCCTCTC